>JAPQWV010005027.1:0-23611 GCA_027422505.1 Craterostigma plantagineum | reverse complement strand
CTTTAATTAGTCCATTTTTGACACGCTCAAATACTAGCAAGGTACTAGGCCGTGTAAGTAGTAAACGGACGAAGTCGGTATCGATCCACGAAGACAGCTCGATTAATTCTAAGAAAATATTCCCTAATTATAATTACTAACGAAATTTATAGTTTTGATGATTGAATAAAGTGATAAAACACAATTAATAAAACAAAACGCAAATAAAATAGGCGATGATAGAGCAGTTAACGACGAACGTGATTAAGACATGCTCGGCACGAATATTCCTACGTTTTCATGCAATATCATCTATCTAATCAACATGAATCAAGTCAAGGTGGAATTTCCTAATATATGTGCTACCCTTATTCACGTAACTAGCAACCCTACGTAAATAGAGAAGCAATCAACTATATGTCTGTATGATTGTAGTTCTATACATGCATTCTATCTTCGTGAAATTCCCTGAGTTTAGACGCTTTCGGCGCCTAGTCTCCGAAACCACACATACGAAACCGAATTCCATCTCTGGTCGTTCGTAGTGGTATTCAATGTTTTGTTCTAATCGATTTAATCACTTAGTCATAAACCAATCAATAATCATAAGCATGGAGGCCAATCACACGTACGCATATGAAGCGTAAACAAAGAATACATAACTTAAATCATATGATTAAATAAGATAATATAGCATTAATACGTAGTCATAATTCGGCCTCACACGGCCCCAATCACAAAAGAAACTAGCCTACCATATTAATATACGAAACGACAAAGAATCAAAAGAAAACATTGTCGGAAACGAAGTATTAAAGATAAGAAATTCGCCCTTTTTCGGTGCTCGACTAGTCTCGGTCTTCGCCGTCAAAAGTCTTCGCAGCAGTCCATAGGCTTCTTTTATTTCAGCCGTCGAAGCTCCTCGGCCCTCTTTATTTTCAGCTGTCAATTCTTTATTTATTTTCAGTTGCACGGGGCCTCTTCCAGTCTGTGCGTGCATCTATATATATATAGAGTAACTAGTCTTCCTCATATATTGGCTGATATGCGATCGATATCCTATCTTGGGCGTATCTTTCAAGATTTCAAATCAGATCCTCTCCCATCTCCCTAAGTTTGAATCGGCCATGTGTGTATTTGAATAAAAGGAATGTTAGCTAATGACTCTTTCTCCCCCACGTGAGCATGTGCTACAAAAGTTATTCAATATTTGACTTGGGCTAGCCTTGAATCGTGTGCCCTAATCTTTGCTTGGTAAGGTGTTACGTGTTGCCTCCCATGTGATAACTTCGGCTGATTTTGATCATTGGGCTTGGGAAATATGGATTCGGGCTTTGATGATTTTAAATTTGATAAAGCCCGCTTTGGTCCTTTTTGCTCCCATGTCTTCAAAATAAGAGTTATGCACGCAACGTGGGATATTCAAGTATATTATAATTAACAACGATCGAAAATAAGCTTTTACGGGGTATAAAAATAGTATAAAATCCTAACTTGTCAATTTTGAATAATAATTTTCTTGAAATATCAGGATGTCTAAAATGCGTTTCGATATCTTTATTTTTATAGGGGCTCCGTATGATAACAACTATTGGAAGAGCCTAGTAGGAATTTCCAGCTTATAACATATGAGCAAATGTTTACCGACAACAATGCTTTTTCTTTTCATTCTGTAAAGAAATTTTTGGAAAATGCATCAATATAATCCTAGTAATTAAATTTACCAAAGCCTTAAATTCGGGATGAAGATATTCTCGATCCATCATAGGGTGCATTGCTCACATTTATTGAGATATAATCTGTTTAATAATAATTTTGCTGAATGTATAACGTTTCCTTATTCCTGATGTGGAATTGCTAGAAGTAAAATGCTCAATCTCACAAGTTCCCTTAGACTTGAAAATATGTTCATAATATTATAAGGGGATTGCTATTCACCGCCCCCTTTTTACTTGTTACCGCCCCCTAAAGGGCTGAAAAAAGACTATTTTGCCCTTATGTTATTTAAAATAATTTAAAAAGCTAAAATATAATAAAAGATAGAATTTCTCTATTTAAGTCCTTTAGTTCGCAACACTTTTCAAATCACACATCCAATCAAACAAAAAACAGAAAAATTTGCAAATCGCAATGGAACGGGGAAAGGGAAAGGGAAAGGGAAAGGGGGTGCTCTCACGATTGGTAAGAAAATTGTCGTAATATTCATTCGTATTTAGATAGATTGTCGAAAACGGATTGAAATAGGCCGGAAAACGGTTGATCGGACGCGAACTAGAGCAAAAACGGCACGACCGAACAACTATTTCGGTCGAAACTTCACGACCGAAACATGATTTCGGTCGTCCGGTGTCGCGACCGAAATCGGATTTCGGTCGCGACACTTCACGACCGAAATAATGTTTCGGTCGTGAAGTTTTAGACCGAAATAGTTGTTCGGTCGGCCGTGTAACGACCGAAATCCGATTTCGGTCGGCCGTGTAACGACCGAAATCCGATTTCGGTCGGAAACTATTCCACCGGAATCCGATTTCGGTCGACCGTACTACGACCGAAATCCGATTTCGGTCAGTACTAGGCCGACCGAAATAACAATATAAATACCAAATAAAATAACAAATAATATTAAAAAATAAATAATAATAACCCATTAAATGACAAATAAATACCAAATAATATTAATAAAATAAATAATACAAATAAAATTAATAATACAAACGGAATTACAATAGATGATTGTGACCCATGAGGTGCAACCAGTGTTCGATCCTGCTCTGATATCTAAGTTCCCACCCATCAAGTCGACGATCACGATACGTACTCCAATATGGATGCAAGACGGGCATAGGAGCGTCTGGACGTAAATTCAGTCTTATATAATGCGGGTAGTCGTCGCCAAGGTGCGCTATGACGATATTTCGGCTCGGTCCATTGGCAGTCCGGGGGCACGCAGTGGCAGTATGGTGAAAGAATGCATGTTGATGTCTTCCATTGCCGTACCCGTAGAGGGTAACCACAGCGTTCCAAATTGTCGCCACAGCCCACAGATCGCACGGTGTCAACATCCAGTGGTTTGCCAAGCAAGGCCCACCCTCCCAACGTATGCGATCTAGCTGCATCTCTAGTGAATCACCGTAGTACAATGGCGAGTAAAGATCCCAATGGGCCTCGATTTCGTTCGCGACGTTATTCCTTAAGGTGACCCATTCTTCCTCGTCATTGTAAATATGGGAAGCGACTGCGCGAAATCCGCAGTTGCCGTCCGCCACCACATCCTTATAACTAACTATATACGGATGGATGACTGATGTTACGTGGTGCTGCAAGCGGGTGTGGAAGAAGTTGGATTCACCTGTTCAAAGCATCTTACAAGTGTAGAGGATTTATCCATGTTTATATGAATACAGGGTTGAAAGATAGCCGTACCTGTATCCGTAGTAGAAGTACGAGAGCGCTTCGCAGACGAAGATGACGTACGGCCATGACTGGAACGACCCTGGCTGCTACGGCTAGTACTGCTGCGCCCTGCGCTGCGTCCCCCCCTTGGGAGTGCGTACTCCCAAGCACTTCGATCACGCTTCGTCGAGTCTCTTTTCTTTGGTCGGGCTTTTACAGATGTCTTAACAGCTGGCTCATTCCACTCTTGCGCCTCAGGATACAGATGTTCGTGAACTACACGATGGAGGCCACGCATAACGGCCGGATCGCGCGTTTCTGCCTCACGCACGGGTCGTAAAAGCGCTCTTGCTCAGAAATATCTGGAACTACTGAGACTCCGATTGTCAGTGTTCTCCAGAAGTCGTGCAAGCATTCTAACGAGACTCCATAGTTATTGTCCACGCATTGCTGAAGCTCGCAAGCACACGGTAGTTGGTGCGTACGTCGTAATACACATCCGCACCTGGAGTAAACTTCATTCGACAACTCTTTCGCCCGTCGCAGCTCATGTCCCATAATTAATATTGCATGGTGTGAAACTCCGTATAATAATGTCAGGAATGGAAATACTGACATTGAATAGGTCGCTTCGACCGGGACTCCTCAAGTGTCTGCATGCCCACCGCAACAAATTAATAAATAGGGAACACTAACACGTTAATAATGTATTTACCTTTCTTATGCGAATCAACTGTTTCTGAATCTGCTCGTGCACCTTCACCCATACGGTGTCAAGGATCCAGTGGCGGAGTTCAGCCATCCTTTAAGCTCGCTATGAGCACTCTCCACACGACATGTAGTGGTGTTCCCGAAATGAAGCACCTGGTTCGTCCAAGCTTTGGCGAACTTCTCCTTATGCACCAACCACGTCTGCTCAACATAAGTAACGATTTCTGAGTCGGGTAGCCAACGCAGACGCATGTCATCCCTGCCTTCTCGTATCCGTCAACATCGGAGCATCCACGACTGCTTTCCGGATTTGTGCGTGAATGAGCTGCGGTCTTTTTGCTCTTCCCACTCAACCAATAATTTTGTTCTCCACATCTTTATAAATATGCCACGTGCACAGAAGATGGTGAGAATGTGGAAATACCATATGTAGCGGTCGAAGAAGGCCCAACTCACGATCAGTGACAATTGCGGACGGGTCGACATCTGGCCCTAGAATATCTCTGAGTGACTGCAACATCCACCCGTAACTTCTCTCGGTCTCGTCCTCCATGACGGCAAACCACACAGAAAGTTGTGATTACAGGGAGTCATCCCTATAATCTCAACTAGAGGCATCTTATATCTATTTGTCTTGTAAGTCGAGTCAATACCAATAAAATAAGGATACGTCCTCAGCAGTGCGAGTGACCCCGGGTGTGCGAGAAAGACATGTGTCAGCGCATTAGCCTCATCGTCTCTCAGCGCTTCAACAAAATATCCGGACTCTGTCGCCTGGTGCATCAACTGGCTCACCACGTCTCGACCCTCAGAATTTTGCCTCTTCAAACGATCTCTGTAATTATATACATGTCGGATCGTCGCGTTATCTACGCTGTGTCGAGCCCTCATCGCTGCGAGGATATGTGCTGGTTTCGCTTGGACAGCAGTCATTTTCTCTACGACCTTCTTTGCCTGGCTGCTCAGTCCACTCGTCTGGCGGTGTCCCTCGGGATACTGTATCAGAGGGTGATTGTGTATGGAATTCTCGGTTGGCCCCGTACGAACGTACCATTCCCTTGTAGCTGGATCCTGCTGGGCAATGACTACAAACGGACACCTGCACTTGTTAGACTTGGACATCCTCTCCAATTCATCCTCCTTGCCTCTATAACGTTCTCCGCGAGAACATCTAATCAATTTTTTTTGTTCCACATTTCTTGTGCGACGAAATTATCACTCGAAACCAAGACCAATAGCGACGCCCTTCGCCCAGTTATGGCTTCCACGTCGTCGAAAATCGTCCTCCTTCGCGGAAATGATCACTGTAGTTTATCCCGTCACCCGTGGAATCCTCCGGGACAAGCTTCGAGTCTGAAAAAAAAAAAATTTAAAAAAAAAAAAAAAAAAAAATTATGACCGAAATCGGATTTCGGCTACCCCAAATGGCGACCGAAATCCGATTTCGGTTATATCTACGCCTACCGGAATCCGATTTCGGTCATGACAGTCACGACCGAACAATATTTTCGGTCGTTAAAAGAGGCGACCGGATAATATTTCGGTCACCTCTTGTAATGACCGAACAATAATTTCGGTCGGTTTAGAGGTGACCGAAGTTATTTTTTTCGGTCGCCTCTTATACGGACCGAAATTATTGTTCGGATGGTCGACCGATTTTCCGATCGAATCCCATGTAAGTTCGACAATTCACGTCTATACGAACGAAATTTACGAGAATTTGCTTACCATCAGTGCCAGTAGACACTTTCTTTTGACCTTTAAATTTCGAAAATAGACGATTCATTGAAATGTTTTTAATTTTTTGTATGTTTGAATCTGATTTGGATGTATGATTGCGATATCAGATTAGTTGTAAGGAAAATGAATTAAAAGAAATTTAATACAAAGGGCAAAATAGTCTTTTTTCAGCCCTTTAGGGCGGTGACTAGGAAAAAGGGGCGGTGAATAGCAATCCAGTATTATAATAACTTGCGGCATATGATGCTTTTTATAGATACCTTGACATTATAGTCAAAAGTTTATCTTTCAGTTTTAAAATGTATCCTCATACCATCTAAAAGATGTGAATGTCTTACACCTAAGATTTTCTAATATTGCCATAATAATTTCGCTATTATTGTACCATCTACCAGTGAAACGTTCAATGATGTTAAGACTTGAATGTAACAACATTTTCAGTTTGTTAACCATTTTCTCCTTTTACGTTGTTAATGATTTGATCTGTATTAAGTTGAGATAAAAGTAATAAAATTGAAAACATAAATATATAAGATATATATAGTTCAATAAATTATTTCAATATAATATGATTTGCATTTTGTCAAAGAAAATCATATTCGAATATTCAGCTCAAATATTTCCGAATACGAATCCGAACCGATTTTAGGATTCAAAAAGTAATCAAATACGAATAAAATATTCGAATTGTTAATAGAATACAAATATAATATTTTGATATTCGAGTCGATTCGATTTGTTTGTAATCATAATCCTCGTCCCAATGCCCTGCGGGCGGTGACTTACCAGGCTTATCCTTCGATTATCAGCCACTACCCTTTATCACTCTTCTTCTGTCATGAAAGAAACTTCCAATTGTATAATCATATTTTCCCGTGAGCCTACCATCACTATTCCATCCTTGCGAGATTTAGTTCCTAGGGCCTCTAAGGCCTCTTGAGACGAGAATGCCAATTGTTCGTCGAGTGAGGCCGTTTTTCTCGGGGTAGTATAAGAAAGCCTTCACCATCACTGGGGTCCAAACATATTTCCCTCCCTTGTCCCCCACTCCTCTCATGGGGTATTCAACTCCTTTCCTACACTACTAGAAAACATGCATATTAGATACGGAAAATTCGATGTCTAAAACCAAATTCCGTATCTATTGAGTGATTAGACACGTAAAATTCGGTGTATAAAACTAAAATTCTGTAGGTGTTCTCGTGGCAATTTTGGATACGGATATATACCGTTTCTAAAATGAATTTTATCACATTTCCATTTTTATTACCGTATCTAATCCGTGTCTAAATGAAAACATTAATTTGTTTTAAAATAAATAGAAAACCGTGTCCGAATCCATTTCTAATACTCATAATTTAGACACGAAATCAGTTTCATATCTATTTTCCGTGTCTGATACTATGTTCTTGTAGTGCTACTTGCCCCCCACTCCAGGGAATTCGAGTTAAAAATACTATCCTATATTGCTAAGGCAGTCGAGTAGTTACTTCTGCATCAAACCCTTCTCCTCCAAGCGGAACCGATTTATTTATTTATATAATATCTCCACCAAACAGTTCCAATTGATGACTCCAGAAAAATCCGGTCGCCATCCGATGTACTGGTCCGCCTTTTTCTTCCTTAACCTTCGTTCTTTCTTCGTACACGAGCAACCACCTTGTGGCACATAGCTAATAGACCAGAAAGGCACCTTGACAAGCGACACAACTTTGATGCCTAAATCATCGAGTAATTCTTTTATTTTTTTTTTTTTCTTACTTTTACACTGTGTTTGGTTTGAGGAATTTATGGTGAAAAAGAAAACGAGGGAGAAAATGATTTCCATGTTTTTCTTTCGTTTCCCACACCATCTGGTGAGGACATTAGTTTTCCTTAGTTTCAAGTAAAAAAATAAACCACATTTTCTTTTCTTTTATTTTCCTTACGTATTTCTCCGATCAACTAAACACGAAAACAATCTTTTCGTTTTCCTTTTCTTTTCCCTACTACTTTCCATGAACCAAACACACCCTAAGAGAGTTCTTTAGAGCATTTCAAGAGTTTATATGTTTTAAATTAGTAATATTTATATGAAACCAACTAATGGAAAATAAAATGTGTGATTGGTGGGTATAATAACCCATCTTAGAGGTGTGTTCTTTAAACCCTCTACGTATGTTTAGAGTTATTTTAAAATTTAAATAAACCTATATTTGATATAAACCGATGGGCGATGAACCAACACGTCAACATGCTACAAACCAATATTTAAAACATTTAAACCCATTAACCAAACAAGGGTTCATTCCGTTTGATCACCTCTTGAGAATATTAGACCCTCGGTTTCATGCAAATATGCCTCGGTGACCGATCGACTCGGCCAGATTGGCTTTTCCCTAAGCCTGAGCGTCCTTGAGCTTTGCCTCGACCAAATCTTGGCTCATCTATCTCGGCCTCGAGAAGGCTTTGTTCGACCATCTCGGCCTGATTCTTTGGTCGGCATGGCCGGCTCAGCCTCGGCCTGGTTGTTCTTGGCGCTTGGGTACTTGATTTTGGTGATTTTGGAAAGCTCCATTGATGGTTTCGAGTGACCTCCGACGAGTCGTTAATTCACTGCTCCGGAATATTTTCCAGGGGAGAAGTCATGAAGTAGCAGATATAATACTATGACAACAAGTTTTCGTAGATTAGTTGATGGGCCACTGTGATATATGATAACTAAAGAATATTAAAAGGTCATTATTAAATTTATTCATATGTGATCAGGTAAATTAAGTGATCACTAGTGCAGAAAAGCACATGGGCTACGATTTTTATTGGTCATGGACGGCAGTTTCTACGCGTCGCCCATCTCCACAATCTTGGACGACAGTTGCACAATCGTCGCCCAAGAGAGCATATACGCGACGGTTGTTTGCGGAACCGTCGCCTATAACCCCCCGTAGGTTGATGCTTTTAGAGTGTGGGCGACGGTTTCCTAGGAAGAAACCGTCGCCCATGACCTTTTATTTTTTTAAATATTATTTGCGCTACGGTTCCTGGCGCACGAACCGTCGCCCATAATATACTTTTTTAAACAATAGTGTGGCGACGTTTCCTGGCTCAGGAACCGTCGCCTATAATATATATTTTTTTAAAATATGGTTTTATCATGCCCCAAGAATCTAATCCAAATCAATCAAATAGACCAAAACATTATCCCAACAATCGATCCTCAACAATGACTAAGAATCGTCAATAAAATCTAGAGTTACATCATAGGGCCAATAATATCGATTTCATAACTTAAACACCAACATATATAATGCAAAAGTCTAACCTAGGTCAAAGAGTGCATAAAATGTTCCGCCCACAATTCCCGTACTTCGTTGATCTCTTCGACGTCATATGAGAAGGAGGGATGTAGCATCTATATAACATTAAACGAGAAGATAATATTAAAACATACTAATAAACATATATTAAACTTGAAACTTAAGGAAGTTGATGGTTTTAAAGATCAATACTATTGGCAAGTTGATTGTATCGCTTCCGATATGATTGCAGATAATATCGTACATGTATCTCATGACGTAATAGCCACATAACTCACTCTTCCTTGGTTGTCGTGGGCACTAATTTAGAAAGATTTTCATGTAGTTCAATATCGAATGGTAATAATTTAACCCATAACTTTGAGAATTCATATGTCAAATACAAACCTTGCATCTCTTCCAAGTAACCTCCAATTTCTTATTCCGATTTCCAACTGCGCCCAAGAGAGTCGCCGTGAGCATTGCCTTGAGACTCAAAAGTCGGTAAAATAAATTAATTTTATAATATAGAGTTTCTAATATATGAACTTCATTGTATATAAAAAACTTACGCATCTATTCGAGGACCAATTCTTATCATCCTTACGCCGATGTTCGGTGCGAGCAAATCGAACACAAATACCGTGTTCGAGGGAAGGTCGATGACCAATAGTCACTAAAACAAACGAAATGAAATGATTATTTATAACATAAGCTATGAATTAAGGAAAATATATATCTTACTTTCTTACCTGTCACAAAAAAGCGCAAACAAGTAAGTGCTGGCCAGATGCGAATCTTTGATAATATCAGCCAGGAAATCAACTTCATTATTTGTTGTCTCATCATTTTCCATAGCCGCCAGACGACTTGGGTTGCAACACTTGAAGTGCTCCGACTCCTTATTCAGATACCTGAGACAATGATTACTCAATAAAATGTATAAAAGCGAAAAACAAAACTTGTAATGATTTATGGTTTCAACGAAATATTAAGTAATACCTCAGAAAAAGTTGAATAACTGAGGAATCCACACTCACGAGCTTGAACAGATCGACGAAGTCATTGTTGTCAATATACACCAAAATATTCTTTGTGAGTTGGATTGTAGTAGACATCTCTCAATTGACGCAAGGTATTCAAAGAGCTGGCTAAACTACGGGCCCAAACTACTCAAGACCCTCTGATCAAGGCATACAATGTTGTCATCTTGATAAATGGACACATTTGGAGCTTTCGCAGGTGACTTTCCTTTCCGTGTCTAAAAGTTGAATAAGTCACTAAGCATTATTATTCTAAAATCAATAAGTAGTACTTTATTACCGAATTAGTCGAACGTATTAACCGTCTTGGCCACTGAAAGTAGCTGCTTGGTGCATCTCCTAGTATACTAGCTGCCGAGAATGACGGTGTCAAAGGAGACAACAATGTTGTCTGCCGTAACCGATGTTCCATGAACTTGGGAACGTCCCTCAATGACGGTGCCAAGACCGATAACCTCTAACATCCCTTCCAGGTCTAACATCAATCAAAACCCTAGGATACTATATGATTTTAAAAGAATAAACAATTAATGTTACTAAGCCATTAAGTCATTGTACATTAAACAACATTGAGAATAACTGCATACGGACACATCCATCGACGGGAGAAATGGATCTAATGTCTCGCCTCTTGAACCGCGAGAACTCGATATCGGGTTGGGAGGGTCACATCCAACATTGTTGCGGGTCACTTCGTCTTACTTCCTGTTGGGCACCAGAAGGCCCATTTGAGCGAACATAGCCCTCATCTTTTCCCGCATCTCGTCTCTAAACTCGGCTCTCATCTCCTCCCGCATCTCGGCCGTCAATTGGGCCATCAACTCGGCCTTTATTTGTTCCATAGAAATCTGGCTCGATGAGGGCCTCGATCGCTTGGATGGGTTGCTGAACACACTTTTTTCTCGACGTGCATCACATCGATCCAATGTCTGATGTTAGGGTTCTCCCAATAAGGTAGCTCCCAAAATATTGATCTTTTTTTTCCAGAAAGTGCCGTCTTTCGATGTTTTGCACTTCTTACCAAATTGATTATGATGCGTGCGACAATATCATTCAATCTGTGTCATTCAACGAATTGCAGCGCTTGACGTCTCACTTTTCTCGTTGGACAGTGGTAGAAGCATTTTCTTCGTTTTATACTCGTGGGTACGTGCCCAGAATTTTCTATGGCCCATGTAGGTGTGTTTCCTGCAGTTGTTCAACCATTTGCTATTTGTATTATCCCCACAAATTGCACACGCTTTCTTGCCTTTTACACTATAGTCAGACAGATTCCCCTAAGCCGGGAAATCATTCATGGTACAGAATACCATGGCGCGTAGCGTAAACTATGATCTGATTGATGCATCGTACACTTCAACTCCTTTGTACCATAGTGCTTTCAGATCGTCGATTAACGGAGCCAAGTAGACATCAATGTATTTTCCTGATTGTTTTGGACCAAAGATTAAACACGACAACATGATGTATTTTCTATTCATCGTAAGCCACGGAGGGAGGCTATAGAAACAAAGCAGCATCGGCCAAGTACTTTGACGGCTGCTCAAATCGCGAAAAGGGTTTATCCCATCAGTGCAAAGCCCCAGCGAGAGATTTTGTGCCTCACCTCCAAATTCAGGACATCGATCAATGTTCCTCCAATGCGGGGAATCCGTCGGATGTCTCAATTTTCCAACATTTTTCCTTTCCTCATCATGCCATCTAAACATCTTAGCATCATCGGCGCTTTAGAACATACGTTTTTAGTCTCAGAATTATTGGCAAGTACCACAAAACTTTAGCAGGGGGGCCACCGACTTCGTCTTTGCTCTTATAACGCCAAGAGTCACACATCGACACTTATCGGCTCTCCCCTATAAACTATGCAGTCGTCCGGACAAGCGTGTATTCTTTCGTACAATAATTTCAAAGGGCATAATAGCTTCTTTGCCTCGTAAGTCAACGTCGGAAGGTCATTGCTATCTGGAAGCATATCCGCAAGTATTTCTGAAAGTGTTGAAAAACAATTGTCTGAAATCCCAAATTTAGCCTTAACGTTAAACATCTTGAACACAACAGACAACTTTGTGTATTTTGAGCACATGGTGTACAAAGGGTTTGTTGTCCCTAACAAGGCTGTCAAATATGGGAAGACGTTCTTCAAAATTATCTTGGACATCACGAAGCATGTCCTCGATACAATCTCGTCTTCCGAAGAACCTCAGCTACAACATCGTCCTCCAAATCTAGTGGCACTCTTCTACTAATTCCAACACTCGCAGAACTAGCTTCATCGACGATGGCTTCACCGTGACATATCCAATTTATATACCCATGTTTAAAATTGGTTAATTAGCAAATGTTCATTCACAACGTCACTATTCCACCAGATCATGTTATTACAATCACGACAAGGGCGCGAAATCTTCGATTGCCTTTTTTTCCTACGATTCTGTTCCGCACATCTCATAAATTCCTCAACACCTTTCGCATACTCAATCTTTGTTCGCGTACTACACATTCAACCCCGAGCCATTTCAATTGCCTAAACTATACAAATACATATTTACAGGTAATTCACATAAGCAATTCGATCGAAGGGCTTTGATAGGGTCCTTATCGCTCCAACCTAACCCATTTTAAACATTCACTATCACTTGTAAATGTGTGTTTGATCTTGTATGTTGAAAATTCAGTAGCATTTTCCCACAGTTCTCCGAGTAGTCGAAAAAATATGCTTGGATGTACATCCAATCCACATGTCTACCCGGAGAACATTCAGGGGAAATATAGACCAAATTTTTCATCAACACCGAAGCTCATACACAAATTTACATCATAAAGCGACAATAAACGTTTAAGAACGGTCCCAAGCGGGGAACATTCAAGGTTTTCCCCTAATGGGAAAACCTTGAAAGAGTATCTAAGCTTAAATGAATAATGTAAATTCACAGACAAAGGCATATAAATCAAATACGGGTTTGAATCGTCCGTAAAATTGTCAAGAAGCACGATTAATGTAGCTGTCCAAGCACGAAAATCACCCGAAATTGGCCCAAGCACGAATATCACCCAAAGTTGGCCCAAAACCTAAACTTCGCGAAAAATAAGCTCAATATCAACCTCAAATCGAATAATAAGGGAGTAAGCCAAAATTTCGCACGGAATACCCAAAATTTCAAAAGAGAGATTTATGAAAAACTTCAATTTTCGAAGATTTCAAGCCATTAGTCGCGAAATACAATGAGGAAAAATATTTGGGAGAGATCTTACCGTGTTGTCGTAGCCCGGATGCATCAGAAAATAGTCGTCGCCGGAAACAGTCGCTGAGAGATGTGATGACGCGGCCAAATTCGACCCAAGAATCCCAAATTGTCCAAACTTTACCCAAACACCTAACTTTCGAAATGATCAAGATCAATTCAACCTTAAATAACATATAACACAAGAAGAAGCTATGAAATCGCATAAATCAAGCTCGAAAAACCCGAAAGTTCGAAAATCTTTTCACAAAGCTACAAATTTCGAAAATATCAAGCCGTAGATCGCAAAATACAAAGAGGAAAAATGCTTAATGGGCTTCTTACCGTGTTCTCCAAGCTCAGAAAGATCGTAAATTGGTCGAAGTCGCCGGAAAATCGCCTATAGAGCCACGGATTTTTCTTTTTTCTTAAGTTTTGTCGATTTCGAAGTGAAGAAGATGGGTTTTTTGTAAAAGCACCATGGGCGACACTTGTCAACCCAATTTTACGTAACCGTCGCCCATACAAACCTAATTTTATTATTATGATTTTTTTATTATGGCGACGTTTTCTACCGAAATTTCGATAAACCGTCGCCCATACATCTATTTCTCTTTTATTTAAATTTAAACATATTGGTGACGGTTTCTTGGTTGACACTCGTCGCCAACAATAATTAAACACTTTGGCGACGGTTTTTACGAAGAAACTGTCGCCCAAAACTACCAAAAAGTTTACCAAAATGCCCCCGCGTCCATATGGGCGACGGTCTCAACACAACCGTCGCCTTTATCTCATTTTCTACTAGTGGATTGTGGACTATTATGCAATTGAATAGAAATTCACTTCTACATATAGTTTTATCGTTAACTATGTAAACTTTAAATAACTATAGTCAATAATACTAGTTATATGTATCATAGTTAACTGGACATTTTCTCTATTCCACGATGATTATAAGTCGAAAATATTATGATCGATCGTTCATTTTGCCCTTAAACAATCGATGCAAGCTTAAGTCCACAATAAAGAGCACCTCTATCAACTAACATAGTGGGACAATGAACTACGTTTTGACTTGCCTATCCAATTGGGTATAACCCAGCTACATTTAAATGTTGACAAGTGGTAGTCTTACACATTATCCAACTCATTTTGAAACAGTAACCACCCTAATTACATACAATAAAATTATACTATGCCTGTGTCCTTTATTAATTGGAGTTGGGTTATACCTCATTCGGAACATGGTGTAGGCACAACCTTTCGTCGGAAGCAGCGACTAACTACTGAGTACGTTATATTAGTCGATATTTCCCATTATTACTCTTAGCTTAGTCCTTGTGAAAAGAATGTGTAGAAAATTGTTCGTGTATTCATGAGACAAACGTTCAAGTATACAGATATACAATAAAATGAAAAATTGCTCCTAACATAAAGCATAACTATTAGTGCCTATTTTGTGTGCTAATAAAAAAAATCAAATAAAATACAGATTTTAGACCATAGATTGTCTTAATCCTGATTTGATGCAAGTTACGAGTGTGTTTGGTTGGGAGTATTAAGGAGGACTAGGGGGTTAGAATTAATTAAAGTAGTGTTTAGTTGAAAGATTTATTTAAATGCGAGTTTTAGTTAATACCCCCAATAAAGTTTTCGCTAAAGTTACCATTTCGCCTATCTTTAGTTAATCACGGGCATTGTAACAAACAATTTATTTATAAAATATTAAGTTCGAAATCATCTACCAAACACATCCAGACTACATAAAATCATATGCTCCATTATTTCATACGCTCCATTATTTCAACCAAACTAAGACTACCGTCTTCACGCATCCTACTACAAGTTAGACGTTTCGTACGACTGCATTTAGTGCGTATGCTAAATAATTAGTCGGTAATTTAAATAATATCCGACTACAAGAAAACGTTGGGGTGTTTGGGTCGGAATACAGCAAAACCTCTATAACTTAATACACGATAAATTAGTAACCTCTCCAAAATAATAAAATCTTTCGGTCCCGACTTGGGCCTTTGTTAAAAATCATTAATTTCGATAAGATAATAACATAATAAGTATTCTGAAACTTCCTTTGTAAATATTAGGTCCCATTAAAACTCTAAATTAATAATCCATATATTACAATTTAAATATTATGGACATTTGCTAAAATATGAATCTATTGTCACTTGTTTTTCGTTTAAAACGTAAACGTAATTGAATTTCATCCCTAACTTTTTTAATTGCAGCCAAAAGTTCCGACGTCGAGTTCTCTAGCTGCAACAAGAAATATATATATATATATATATATATATATACATGAATATATTTAATTAGTTACAAAGAGTAAGTTTATTCGTGAATATAATCAATTAAACATATTTAAATACTAAATCATCTGATTAAATTTTTTGTTTTAATTAATAAATTATTAATTTATCGATATATTAATATCTCTTTAAATTAATAAAATTCAGTGGTCTCAATGTTATTAATTAAAAGACGTTTTACTGATATGTTTGGTGTAGGCTGTGCTTATATCCAGCCTAATGCTAGGGACAACGATGTCCTTAATTTATGTGCAAACAGTGAGGAAATATGTAATCAAACAGATGATGGTGAATCTCGAGAATAACGAGCCTAAGACTCGCCAGAGCTTCGCGGGAGGAGGCTTTGAAGATAGCTGCACAGTCACAGCAAGCAGCTTTCGTTTCCAGCTGAAGATCTATCTGCTAATAATAATAGCTGACGTGGATCGTCCGATGAAGCTTGCTACAGATCTGAGTGCTATGGTTTAAACTGGGAACTTGAATCTAGATCGTTAGATGTGGCGCAAGGAAATCGGACGGCTCAGGGAAGAAGTGCAAATTCACTTTTAACACTTTAAGTTATTATGTGCGAGATTTAATCTGAGACGTCCGATCTGCAGATACCAATCCAACGGTTAGGAGCAGCTCGACCTGAAGATGTGATGATTTCACATGACTGCTGTGTCAGAATTCCGTTATGATTTGGGAGCGTTCGATCGAGAAGATGCCGATCCAAGAGCTGAGATTGAAAGCTCATGAGGTCTGCTATCATGACGAGGAGGTTCGAAGGCACGAAGACGCGCGTAAGGTCATGCATTTCCTCGAGGAAAAAGGCATCTTCAACTCCGTATAAATAGCAGCAGATTTCTGGTTTGAGTCGTCATCTTTGAGCGATCACAACTTTGTATACAGTGATAATCACGGTGAGGTCAAAACATGAGAGTTGTAGTGGGCTGAGAAATCTGTAAGTTTTGTTATGTGAGTTAATACAAAAGAGGCTCGGTTGATCCGTGTACGTAGGCTGAACACAGCCGAACCACGTTAAATTGTTGTTTTCGGAGTGTGGGAGTTTGGGTTCTGTGTTTCGGTCGTTTAAGCTTCCAATCGTTCATATCAGTCCACACGAGTGTCACACACATAGTCTACATTGAATCACGAGTCCAACGGTACCCATTCCTCAACAGTGAAGAAACACAAAAGTGTACTACTATAATCACGGAGACCTTAATTAGGTACGTAATATTTAATTATATAAACCGATGGTCATCTGCGAAAGCCTTCTTTTTCGTTTTATTTGTTTCATCTTTTCCTCATCAAACGACGTAGACCGACAATGCAGCTTCATTAGCACTTTTAGCCAAAATGCAGCAAGAATTCGTTGAATTCAATCATGGTTTTAAAATCGGGTTTCCGAACCGGATCGGAAATTTTAGCGGTTTAAGGTTTAATGGTTTAACCGGTATAAAATCGGAACAAAACCGAAGTCGAACCGGTAGCTACAAATATAATAAAATATATATTTATGTAATAATTAAACAAATAACATATAATTATATACATGTTTATTTATAAACTTTTACCAAACAGACATTTTATACAATTAGGGATCAAAATTAATTAAGTCAATTGTGTTGGTGGTTAAAAATTAATTATACATGGGTTGATAAAAATGAAATCTTAAAACTTGGGGTCAAAATTAAAAAAAAAATATTGGGTCATGGGTTACCTATAAACTAAAATTAATATGAGAATTGAGGATCGAACCAAAGATGTTGGATAATAAGCCCACCACTTCACCACTAGACCACAAGGTTTATCCACTAATTTCTTTCGATTTCGCATATTTATTGCTTTCGATATGTTTTCTTTTCTATTTTAATAAAGCATAGACCGGACCGGGAAAACCGACCGGTTAACCGATTTCCGGTCGAATCCGGTCGGTCCGATCCGGTTTTCAAAACCGTGATTTCAATAAATCTTTTCTATTTCGGAATATGAAGGCAGTGACAACCAGGGTTTTTAAAACCGGACCGGACCGGCCGGTTCAAGCCGAAAACCGGCGAACTGATCGGATATCCGGTCCGATTACGGTCCGGTTCAGATCTAATTTAAAAAAAAATCAAAACTGATAAAATAGTAAATACATAGATTAATATTCAAATAACTAGTTGTGACCCAATGGCTACCACATGGACCTTTTATTCTCAAGGCCTTGCGTTCAATTCTTTTCTACCTCAAATAAAGTTTTATTTTAAATTATCTTTTAGTACCTCATTTATAGTTAATCTTTAATTTCTTTCCCGATATATTTTGCTTTTATCTCATATATACCCCTAATTTGTAAATTTAATTTTGATATATCATTTACAATTTACTTCTTAGATATCCAACACATTTTATTTGTTTGATTATTCATAAAATATAATTTTATTACATTAGGGAACACCGGTTTTTACTCCGGTTTGATTCCGGTTTTATACCGGTTAAACCACTAAACCTTAGACCACTAAAATTTCCGGTCCGATTCGAAAATCCGGTTTCAGAACCTTGGTGACAACTTAGATAACATTAAAAAATAAGTCAGCTTTCCCATCAATAACAGCGTAATCATCATACAACTTTAGTCTAGAGAATAGCAGAAATGGTGAAATTTTTAAATTGGAAGTGCAATCATGGTTTTAAAACCGGGTTTTCGAACCAGATGGAAATTTTAGTGGTTTAAGGTTTAGTGGTTTAACCGGTATAAAATCGGAACAAAACCGGAGTCGAACCGATAGCTATTCATATAATAAAATATATATTTTATGTAATAATTAAACACATAACATAGAATTATATACATGTTTATTTATAAACTTTTACCTAAACAGACATTTTATAAAATTAGTGATCAAAATTAATTAAGTCAATTGTGTTGGTGGTTAAAAATAAAATAACGTTGGTTGATAAAAATTAAATCTTTAAACTTGGGGTCAAAATTTGGGTCATGGGTTTAATTATAAATTAAAATTAGAGGGTTGATGCGAACCCAAGATGTTGGATAATAAGCCCAACATTCACCACTAGACCACAAAGATTTATCCGCTGATTTGTTTCGATTTCTAGTATTAACTATCGAATTTTTTCTTTTTTCTTTTTAATTAAAGCATAGACCGTACCGGGACCGAACTGAAAAACCGACCGCTTCATCGATTTCAAGTCGGAACCGGCCGGTCCGGTCCGGTTTTCAAAACCCTGAGTGCAGTAATAGTTAACATTTTAAAAACGTGCAAAACTAAACAGCTTTTTCAATTTAATTGTTATTGTTTTAATTTTCACCACAAATTACTAGAAATTGTAATTGTTTACTCTCATACAACTAAGCAATATTAGTTATGTTTTTAACCATAATCTATTTTAATAATTTATCTGTCATTTTCTTAACCTCGGTTCATTTTAGCTTGCTTATGATATTCAATACTTGGTGCACATACCATTCAAACAACTATGATAATTCTTCTATTCCAGTGAATTGATATTATACGATCATTTACGAACTATTGTAGTAATGAGAAATACGTAAATGACAGGAATAATTTGAAGGCGAGAAAACTTTTAATCAAACGATGTTGTGTAATGTACAATAAAATATGGTTTTCCATATCTCACAATAGTCAATCACTATAAAAGTTCTCCTAATTCGTCAATATAATATTTCCCGTTGAGCGTTTCTTGCGAAATTTTCGCTTTCATCCTTACTTTTTCTTATTGTTAAAAAGTATCAGTAAAATATTGGGTATTTGAAATAATGATGGCAGAAAATTGTAATCTTAAATAGTTTTATGGTGAAAATGAAAACAATAATAATTAAAGTTTTTTTTTTCGGTCCCGAGGTATCCCCACACAGCCCGGCTATGGGCTAATCGCCACACACTCCAGAGGTGGGACTAATCCCCGGGGTCAAATGAATACATCCCAAACCCACCCAACAACGATAGTCACGAGCCTAAGCCCATGGGGATTTTCCAAAGTCATGTGGGAGGTGGGGTTCGTACCCCTGACCTCCTAATCACATGAACTTTGGATGTCTAAGCTTGGCCACTAGAGCCAAGCCTCATTGGCCAATAATAATTAAAGTTGAAAAAGTCAGTTTAATTTTCCTCTTAAAAGTTAACTATTATTGTAATTCCGTTTAAAAACTACTATTTTTCCCATTCTCTCAACTGACTTTAGTCCGTTCATTAATTTATTTCAACCAATTAATATGAGTATCAGTGCCTTTGTGCCAAGAACTTTTCAACACCGTGGAGAAGCATCAACCTTTATGATGGATGTGGAAATGAATCGATGGCTATTGAAACTTGAAAGCATATCAGATCAGCGCTATTAATTTTCTTATTTTACTCATTAAAGCTAAAGTAGCCTCTATCCGAAATGTTATAGAAATTTGCCACTGTCATACAACTTAATGTGATGTGATTTGTCCAAAACCCACCTTTTATATATGGACAATTTCAATTCAGGCCCTAGTCATTTTTAAACTCAGTGATCAAGCCCTGTCAAATATTTAGTTTTAAGGACCTTTTTTAAAATAATTTAAAGGTAAAGACCCAAACTATATTTTGACTAAAATACCCTTAATAAACTGTTCTCTGAAGTGGTATTCGACGCCAGTTTTATGTTACAAAAATACGACGACTTGTTACCGTAAAAACCATAAGCGTTACTTTAAACTGATAAAATGTTACCTATCGATAGTAAAATGTTTTTAACAGATTAATATTTATTTCTTCGGATAATCAAAATCCATTTTTCACAATGAATCGAGCACAATCGACTGCCCCATCAACCAATCAATTTCGATGTGTCACGTAGGATTTGTTCTAGTATCGAAGAAGTACGATGTAAAAATTGTAATAAATTTTTATACGGGTTCAAATACGAGAAAAATCTGGCCAAATCGAAGTAGATTTTCGCAGCAATTGCAGCTAACCTGTGTGTATTCGAGGTACCCATAGTTTGGGCGTTTCATAGGATCTGTGAATTTTGAAACAATCGTTACCTCATCACTTCTAAAACGTACGTTGCGTGAAGTAGGTCGTATGACAGGCATCGATTCATCTAGAATACGTGTTACTATTTCATGCATTATTGTTACTACATTTCGCCATAACGTTATAAGGTATCAAGTAACGTTACTTAATTACTCATAAACGATATTTTTGTCCGACAAAGTGGTATCTTCTGACTTCGTTTTGTTTATAATTATTTTAAATGTGGTCTTTTTTGTCCAACATATGGTATTAAGAACAAAGTGGGTCATGATACGATGGGTAACTCATAGACTTCTTCGTCGATTAATTGGTACCTAATTTCATTTTCATAAGTATTGATGGGGGATTTTGTTTAACAGACCAGTTTCGATAAAACTTTTGGCATCGAACTGTTACTACATGAAACAGAAGCGTTACTTGGATTGTCTAAAATGGTATATTATGACTTACTTTTGTTGTTCGTAAGTATTGATGTCGTATTTTTTTTTTTTTTTTGGTAGAATGAGATTTTCATTTACCACGAATCAATTAATATGTACACCCATCAAAAGCTATGAGCATGTAGAAGAATATACATGCCACAAAAAACTAGAATTAGTAAGTTTCAGCCGGCTAAAAAATGTCTCAAGCTTCCACTTCATCTCACGCATGATCAGCTGTGATAGTTGTGACACAGATTTCCATCCCACCTCTGAATGGTTTCGGTGATTCCTTTCTCGCCAGATGTAGTACACCATAGCAACCAAGCATGCCATACGAACTCTTTGTTGAATGTTGCGCTTTCCTCCCTCCGTTTTTATCCATGTTCGCAGCTCCTCAAAGTCAGTGGCAGCCTTGTTTATTTGCATCCAGCCCGATAGTGTTAATGTCAGGTCTTGGCAGAACTGACATTCGAGGAATAAGTGTTCCAGTGTTTCATCACATATCCCACATAGTCGACACTTAGCATTAGAAATATCCAGTCCCCATCTACTCAACCTGTCCACCGTAAGTAATCTCTTCTGAGTCAACAACCAAACAAAGAAAGAGTGTTTCGGGGTATTGAATCTGTTCCACACAGCTTTGCAGTAGGGAAACAAATCAAGATCACCCTTAAGCCAGATAAATCCAGTTTTAACAGAATACTCCCCGTTGTCAGTCAAGGTCCACCTATTAATGACATAACCCCCCCCCCCCGAAAACTGTCCTTGAGTCGGTGGAGCTTCTTCCAGTGCCAGCATGTATCCACAGCTGGCTGGAAATCCCAAAAACAGGACCCTTTCAAGTAAATCACATTGATCCACTTTATCCATAACGAATCAGTTTTCTTGGTTAAGTCCCAAATTTGCTTGCCCGCCAGAGCTTTATTCCACGTTACACAATCTCTTAAGTTCAGCCCTCCTTTGTTTTTTGGTAAACACACCCTTTCCCAACTGATGAGGGGGATGCATTTACCTTGCGCCTTCTTCCCCCAGAGAAATTCTTTACAAGCTTGGTCCACCTGTTTAGCTACAGATTTGGGTAGTAGAAAGACAGAGCCCCAATACCCATGTGTGGCCAACAGTACAGAATTTATCAAGCACAATCTGCCCGCATATGATAAATTCCGAGTTGTCCAACAGCGTATCCTAGCTATAATCTTTTCGGCCAGCACCTGACAGGATATACGAGTCCATTTCGTAGGAGATATTGGAACTCCTAGATATCTGACTGGGAATTTACCAGTCTGAAATCCAGTGGTACGAATTATCTGCGCAGCTGTGGAGCTATTTACACCAGCCAGATAGAGATTGGATTTGAGCTGATTAGCAGCCAGTCCTGATGTATCTTTGAAATGGTCCAGGACCTCCTTGATCACAGATACTGCTGCAACTTTCCCTTTACAGAATAGCATCAGATCGTCCGCAAAGCATAGATTCACTAGGTTGATTTGCTTGCATAACGGGTGAAACCTGAATCGGGGGTCTTTGGTAGATAACTGCAATTTCCGAGTCAGATACTCCATAGCCAGAACAAATAAAAGAGGAGATATAGGATCACCCTGTCTCAACCCCCTTTCTCCCTTGAAGCATCCGGCTTGAGTCCCATTAATGGAGATGGTATATGAAGCAGTTGAGACACATTCCATGACCCAATTAACAAACTTTAGTGGGAATCGAAGTAGGCATAGCCAGTGCCTCAGAAAGTCCCAATCTAAGGTGTCATAAGCCTTACGGATATCCACTTTAATAGGGCTCTGGCAGAGGCAGCTTTCCTGTTATACAGTCTAATAAGGTCCTGGCAGAGAAGGATGTTGTGCACGATAGATTGCCCTTCCACAAAGGCACTTTGATTAGCTTGGATGATATTAGGCAGTATAGGTTTAAGTCTGGAGCATAGCATCTTAGAAATGCATTTGTATATGGTGTTACAGCATGAGATAGGCCTATAATCTTGGGCAGTACTGGGGCTGTCCGTTTTAGGAATGAGGCACAACACAGTCTTATTCAGCACTGGCAGCATCTTCCCTGTGTCGAAAAATTCCAATACTGCAGAGGTGACCTGATCCCCCACTATAGGCCATGCTTGTTTGAAGAAATTGCTACCATATCCATCAGGCCCAGGAGCCACATCATCATGGATGGAATTTAGAGCCTCCCATACTTCTGATCTGGCAAATGGTTGGACCATTTTCAATTGATCAGTTGCAGAAAGGATATAGCCCTCTGATGCAACCCTGGCTTCAGGCTGTTGTAGTCTCTGTTTGGTACCTAACATCCCTTGGAAGTACTCAGTTAGGTGCTGTTGAATCTCCCCTTTATCAGATAGTGGTTTCCCATCAGAGTCATAGAGGGACATGATTCTGTTCTTGTATGTTCTCTGCTTGATCACAGCATGGAAGTATGCTGAATTTCGATCCCCCTTATCGAGCCATCTAACTTTAGC
>JAPQWV010005026.1:0-23615 GCA_027422505.1 Craterostigma plantagineum | reverse complement strand
CGGATGTGTTCAATATGTACCAGTTGTTTATCCGATACAAATATTCATTGATACCGATGAAAGTGGAACGTGTCGATGAATGTGTACAAGTGCCTCGACGAACATGTTTGCTGGATCTGATAGTTATGAGACAAATCCATAGAGATTTGGATTGTTTATATAACTGTTACGACGTACCATTTGTTATGTTTATTACGTACCATTGTATGTTTTTTACCGTACCTAAATACATTATGCCATACACTATCCGATTGGACATTGGTTATGTAGTATCTTTGTGTATGTATTTATTATATACAACTAACCTGTCCTATACGGTACCATAATGTCCGGTTATGCAGTACCACTCTAAACTATACAATGTACCTTTATTCATGTTGCCATATTATCTGAAAATAAGGGGCCTACAAATTCGGTTGGTGGCGGACGTTATTTGTGTTGTGTGAGTATAAAAGAGAGATTTTTTTTTACTATTGATCAATGAAGCGACGACGCTTATCGATATATACATATCCCTCCAAAGAAAGGTGGTCGGATATCGATTCCTGGCATGACTAAATAAAGTATCAAGTTCCGTTGGAAAGTTTGTACTCAAATTGACAGAAAATGCGGATGTGTTCAATATGTACCAGTTGTTTATCCGATACAATTCATTGATACCGATGAAAGTGGAACGTGTCGATGAATGTGGTACAAGTGCCTCGACGAACATGTTTGCTTTTATTTTATTGTTGTTAAACTTTAAATTTAGGGTTTTCATATTGATGGTTGATAACATTACTTGTAGTACGGAAAGAGAACGGATAATCTATTGAGTTTGAATTTGAAAGAAACTCAGTAGATGCATGGAGTCATTACATTCGGGGAGATGGACGAATCTTCAGGGATGCAGACGGAATTTGAAGAACTAGTCATTGCCATCCGAAGAAACTTTGCCCTATACAAAGAACGAGCGTAGAAAATAATTGCCATTTGCAAGGATGAGACGTGCAAGTGGTGAATATATACATCGCGTCATAAATGCTATAATTCCGTATTGGCATTAGGAGGTCCAATACAACACAGTTGTGGTGGATACTCTTAGGAGTCGTGATCATCCCGCGAGCGGACGCGCCGTGGGTAGGGAACATAGTCAAAGAGAGGGTTCGTGACGAGCCATCGTATCGTCCCGTTGCCATGTTAAAGACATCCTAAGGGACTATGGAGTATATGTGGGGTACCATAAAGCGTTATAGAGACAAAGAAAGTGCCATCCGTAACATATATTGTTGGATAACGGTACATTGATCAGTTGAGGTGGTTGTAATGCCGTTAGAGAAACCAATCTGCGTAACGTGGCGGAGTACGATGTATACCCTCACGACAACAAGTTTTTCGTCGGCTCTTTATCTGCTTCCATGCGTGTTCTAGTAGGTTTTGTTCGTGGGATGTCGGCCGCTCATGTTTGTTGATGGTACTTACATTAAGACCAAGTTTAAAGGAGTGCTCGTTACAGCCGTCACAAAGGATGCAAAACGAAGACATGTTCACGATTGCCTATGGCGTTGTAAGAGTCGAAAATGATGAAAATTGGGACTGGTTCTTTGCTAACTTGAGGAGCATGTTTGATCATAACCCGTCGACATTGAGAGAGCTGACGTTCTTCTCAGATCGGCATCCGAGTATTATTAAAGCTTGTTTCTTTATCATTTCCAGGAAGTCGTCATGCATATGGTTGTAGTGGTTGACAACTTCAAGAAAGAGGTAATTGTTTAGTAAAATTTTAAACTACATTAGTGAGTACGATGCAAATAATTTGTTTTTAATTTTTTCAGGTGATGAAATATTACCTGAAGCACAACAAGAAACATGGTCATTTATCTTCACAAAAGCTTCTTATGCAACTACTTCGGTTCAGTTTCAGACTCACATCGCCAGATCATCGCGTCTATGCCCATTGCAAAGACTTCTATTGAGAGATCAGATCCAACATGTGTGCAAATGCGTTGTCGACGGGAATAGGTGGGAGTTAGTAACAACAACCAAGCAGAGTGTTAGAATGCTTGGATAAAGAAGCACGAGCATTGCCTGTAAAGGGCAATGGTTGATACCATTCGTGTGAAAATCATGACGATGATGCAACGAACGACGCGAGAGAGGACTGACCATTGTTAGCGAGTTATGTTCAAAACAAGAAAAGAAACTTGTTCAGAATATCAGTGTTGCTCGCACATTGAAATGGGTAAGTATTCGAACGTGGCATTTGAGGTTGTCGATGAAGAGGGCTCATTTGCTGTGGACATCCAGCAGCGGACCTGCTCATACAGAGAATGGGAAGTCTATAGAATACCTTGTAAGCATGCAGCGGCTTGTATTACGACTATAAGACATTCTTTTTATGATTATTGTGATCCGTACTTCCGATGCCAGAAGTACAGAGATGCATATCAACCCTATTCCGACTCACGAGATGAATGTTCAAACCGATGATAGAAATTTTATTCGTGACCCGGACATCCGTGTTCCTCCCGGTCAGCAAAGACGCGGAGGATTCCTCTCGGGTATATAGAAAGATCCAACAAGTGCAAAATATATGGGAAATGCGGGCATAATCGTCGTACTTGTACAGAAGCTGTATCGACGTAGCATCCGTATTTGCAGGTATTTTGTTACTGCTTTTGTCGCAATAACCTTTTTGTTGCTCTTTTGTATGGTAATGACACATTCTTTTGTCAAAATGATGCCAGTAGGTCATTGCTTTGTCCAAATGTGTCAATAGGATGTTGCTCATTCTTTTTGTCTAAATGATGTTAGTAGGTCATTGTTTTGTCCAAATGTGTCAATAGGATATGGCTAATTCTTTTCATCTAAATAATGCCGGTAGGTCATTATTTTGTCCAAATGTGTCATAGGATATGGCTCATTCTTTTGTCTAAATGATGTGAACAAGGTATGTAATATATGCCAATTTGGTACTGTAATATATACAACGACGGTACCGTAATTTATGCCAGTTTGGTACTGTAATATATGCGAACAAGACGGCAAGGTACTGTAATTTATGCCAACATGGTACTGTAATATATGCTAATTTGGTACTGTAATATATGCCAACAAAGTACCGTAATTTATGCTAACATGGCACTATAATATATGCCAATTTGGTACTGTATTATATGCCAACAAGTACTGCAATATATATGCCAACAAGATAATGTAATTTATGCAACATGGTAAAATCCTAAGGGACTATGGAGTATATGTGGGGTACCATAGAAATAGTAAAATCCTAAAATACCGAAATTTATTAAGTGTCGAAACTTTTACTTATCAAGAAAGGTAAATATCGAAATCTAGTTATTGGAAATGTCGAAGGCTTGTAAAATGTCGAGACCCTCTAACTGTAAATGTCGAGATATATATAAAGATGTCGAATTATACAACTGTCGAGCTCATTCATTCGACTTTTATTATGATATCGAGATCTTTGTTTGAAAATGAAAATGTCGAGTTCTATTCCTACAAAATGTCGAAATCTTATATGTCGAAACCATCATATTTCGGGGTCTTACAAATGTCCAGCTCATCACACAGTATTGAAATCATTAGTAAGCTTATCGAGGTCTTTGTACATGTCAAAGTGTTTCATACTCTATGAGGTGTCGAGATAAATAAATAATATCGAGATCTATCTAAGCATATCTAATGTTGAGATTTATACTAATGTCGAGATCATTCTTATCACTTGTCGACATCTTATAGCTATCAAGACCTTATCGAAATCTTACCAATATAAATGTCGAGATTTGGTTAGTCAAAACAACATGGAAAAATGTCGAATGAGATAGAAGATGTCGAGACCTAGTTAAATGTCGAAACTTTACTTTTGTCTAATTAACTTATGCATCTCGAGATTTTCCTTATTTCACATATCAAATTCTTCCATTGTTCCTCTCGACATTTCCATTGTTCAGCTCGACATTTCTATTGTTCAGTCGACATTTCTTTCCATTGTTCCATCGAAAATCTCCTATAATCATCCAATAACCATGTAATGGTATACTTACATATAATCTTCATAAACGTAATGCTGAGCTCGAAATTCCAGAATTATTTAATCATATCAACTCTTAAAACTCGTTAGGATTATTATATAACTATATAACCTCATGTATCGACATCAAACATAGATAAATTGCACTAAATACATTAAGTGATACCTTTTTTTTCGAAATCCAGCTCCTTAAGTCTGGCGAAATTTTCTTATTCTTGCTTAGAATACCTTGTGCTACGATGTTTGTGTATGGGGAAATGAGGGTTTTCTTTTCTTCTAACCATCCTCTTTGTTATAATATATATTTTGGATAAGTATTCATTCTTTGGAATTCTAAACGATGGGACAAGGTGCTAAACGAGTTTTTTCTTGAACATTAAGAAATCTTATCACCTACTATATTTCTATAAATTGGGCTTTGGTTCAAAATATGACCCAACTAATTCTAGCCCAATTTAAATTTATTCTAACATAATTACATACTAATATTCTTTAATTCACTAATTTATATATTCGATTCAAGAATTTAATTTCCATACTAATATTCTTAATTCACCACTTACATAATTGATCACATCAAAATCCCGTATTAAAATTTACGGGTATTACAATGTGTTCGCCTCTACACTATAACGCTTTATCAATGCCACAATTCGTGCGAACGAATGTAACATCTTAGACATATCCAAAAAAAGTACCTTCTTATAGTTTCTTTTTGCTCCGCGGTCATGCTACCCTTCAAAGTGCTTATGATAGATCGGAAGAGCGCACGTGACACCTGGAAGACAGCTCAGATCTGTTCCGCTGAGGCATTTCTGCAAAAAAAAAAAAGCAAAAATTGTTAAGAAGAACTACTACTTTATTCAACCAATTTGCCCAAACAGATTGCACCAAATACAGTGATCATATAGTACCAAAACAACTTGACCCCATTCGAAAAAATCCAAATCGACCCATTCGAAAAAAACCCAAATCGACCACAGTCAATCGACCCATTTCAAAAAAAAAAAAAACAGCACAAATCTACCACAGTAAATTGAACCATTCGAAAAAAACCCTAATCGAACTACAAATCGATTCATTCGAAAACACGCAAAAATTGTTACGAACATTAACCGAAAATGCTTAAACCCAATGAAGAACGGCAAAGACAAACTAGATACAAGCCTATTGATTCTCCACAGAGTAAGCGAAAACCCACCAAGACGAAATACCACGACGATTTTAGAAAGCGGAGGACTTATCTTTTGGGGAAGAATATCAATTTCAGAAGGCGAATACCACGAGGAAGGGAGAACCCAACGACGATGAATCTGAAGTAAAATAACCACGTGTCGATTTTGGGAAGAAGGTCGTGCGATTTGGGATGGTGTGCGACTTTTTTTATGAACGAACCTACCTGAAATAAGAAACCCCATGTAAGGATGTAATAAACCAGTTTTAGTATGGGTAAATCCGTCAGTTAGGTACCTATCAGTAAAATAAAATTCAAGTAGTTACCTAGGTTAAAAAAAGTCTGACAGGGGCTGATTTGTTTTATTGATGTAGGTATTTAAGTGTTGATACCCCTTTATTCTTTTATTTTCCGCGAAATGAAATTTAGTTCTACAGCGACTTCAAGATAACACATTTATATGTTACGATAAATCTTATATATGAATGCAACAAAAAAATTCATCACTTTCTGACATGATGCTATATCAAATTTGTTGGCTTCAATGGACTTTCCACATATCAATCTCAATTCAAAAACTCTAATCAACCAATCAGCATAACCAAAATATATACAAATGTAATGTCATCTTCAAATGAAATTTCAACTTGCTCAGCCGGTCTCTTTGGATAAATCAAATCAACATGCAAATCCAATACATCCTCTACAAATATCAAAATAGATATTCATGGACAAACACTTTGAAAATAAAAACTAATCAAAACAAAAACCAATTTGATAAAAACATACAATAATTAAACGAAATAGAAGTGTAGCCTTGGCGGCAACACCGTGCCAGCCCTGAGTCATTCTTGAAGTCCACAGTTGCCCCTACCACAACTGTTACGTCAAAAAAGAATCATATAATTAAACAAACTCAAGCAATCAACTAATCCACTTAAGACCCACAGTAGGCGGAGTGCCGTTGAACCCATTTCCGTAGTACTCGAAGGAGCATCTGATACGGGTCTTCTTCAATGAATATAATCTGCACAGTGTACATATAGAAAAAAATGGATCACAGTGAATTATGACGATAAAAATAATTTGATCAAAAAATGTCGTCAGGAACCGAAAGCCACAGATGATCAAACCCACTATCATAAGGCATCAAATGACTTACTTCTCAAACAATAAGGCGATTACTTTCCTAATTATTTCACTATATATACCAATGAGAAGAGGGCGGCCTATATAGAACCACCAATGCCCAATTAGTTTGCATAAACTCATGGGAACGGATATAAAAAGTTTCTCAACCATGTTGGACAACCATTGAGAAAACGAATCGCACACAAGAAATGAAATGTCTCAGCACTAATAATTTAGTCCATAAAGTAAAATGATATTAAATAAAAAGCTGTCATGATCGTGCTGTCAAATTTTTGCCCATGTATTATATCAGGTCCTTAGTGCAACACACCTTTCCTGGGCACAGACTTTGTATCTCTGCCGATAGAAAACTCATCAGGCCGTTACCAAAGATAACAAACATATGTTTTATATGCAACAACAACTGTCGCAAAGTAGTTTTGAATGTTTGACTGGAGAAAATACAATAAGTCAAAGAAAAAGTATAACTATAGAAGGCCAATCGATCATATGAATCTGGCATTGGTTACATTCAACTTTCAAGACGGCCAGCTAAAATGGCAACTGAACACTTTCAGTGTTCCTTGCTAATGCTACACAAATACCATACCCTTCAGAATGTCTTCGCCTTAATATAGCAATGAAATTATAATCCAATTAGCCTCCGAATACTCATACAACAACATATGTAATTCAAGGATAAGCACAAAATACGCAGAAAAGGCCCTTATTTCATTGCACTCAGAAAACTATAAACTTTTTCTTCTGAAAATTAAAATCATGAGGTTTAAACGACAAGTATAAAAGCATACTCCCTTCGCAAAAGCAACCATATCTGAGTTATTAAGCTACCCATGATTTCTGTATCAAAAGCATCAGACTATTCCAGCATTTTTTGTTCCTTCTACATGTAACCATGAAAAAATTGCTCATTCATTGGAAAAGATTATCATCTGGTGTGACTATTAGCGTTAGTACGGCGAATCTTCGAACACGAAATAATAGCCTCGATTTCTAGCGGAGAGTTTTATGTTTTATCTCTGTGATTATTTGAACTGATGAACATAATTAGGGCTGTTCATTCGGTTAAAACCGAACCGAACCGAACCGAAAATTCGGTTAACCGAATTTTCGGTTCAAGAATTTTAATCGGTTCGGTTCGGTAAAAACCGAATTTTTTTTCGGTTTTTTCGGTTGGTAACCGAAAAAACCGAAAAAAAAAATAATAATAATAATTTTGGGAAAAATAATATTTCGGAATTAATTTATATTATATTAATTAATTTACTAAATATATATTCAATAATTATTAAAATACATATATTAATTAATTATTAAATACATATATATTAATTATTAAATATATCAATATATATTAATTAATTTATTAAATATATATATTAATTAATTTATTTCGGTTTTCGGTTTTTTTCGGTTAACCGAATAACCGAACCGAACCGAAAAAACCGAAATTTTCGGTTTTCTATTTTTAAGAACCGAAAACCGAACCGAACCCATTCGGTTCGTTCGGTTCATACCGAATTTTCGGTTTTTTCGGTTCGGTTATTCGGTTATCCCGATTTTTGAACACCCCTAAACATAATTGTTGATCTTGAACAAAGATCATCTTACTTGTAATGATTTCGTCGAGTATGTTCAGCATAAATACCATATACCAATCGCAGTGTTGTATCTCAAACAATTCAACAGCAGCTCGGGCGCTCGGTACCATACCATCGAGTGATGATATACTCAGTCATCAAATCAGCCAAGGTCGTCTTAGTATGCCCGGAATATGCGATATTGAGATCGAAGTTTGCGTTGAGGTATAAATAGCCCGGCCTAAGATCCTGGTGTAAGACACTCGCCAAGTGCACATATCAAATCCCCTTCAAAATCTGGTAAAGAAATGGTGCCAGACATATATAAAAGTCATATCGAGTATATGAAGATCGAAATCATAACCCACAAACAGCGAGAAAGTAACTAAAGTCCCACACAACAGTGATAGTTTGTTAACGGCTGTTTGTCTCGAACTATGTGGTTGAGATCGGTGTCCATTAGGTCGGAGAAGATGTTGACATCCTGAAATATCTGGATATAGGAAAGAAGTATAAAGGTACACAGGAATACAGTGAACGTTTGTGCATCGAAGCAGACTATGTATAATATTCCCGTTTCAAAACCAAGCTTTCCTTTATATCCTTAACTCAACCTATCTTACGGCCAAGCTTTCCTTTATATCCTTAACTAGCCACACAGTTTGAAATCCAAATCAAAACCTTTTATATCCATCCCCTAAAATCCGACGAATATATACCTCACCTTAAACAAACACAACAAACAACGAAAAATCTATTCAAGTACGATGCTAGGATACAAACGTCATGATTGCCCTATGCAGCAGTGTGCTTTGTGCACGATTGTGTGTTGTGTTGCTTGTTTTTGTTTCGCTTCGAACCTGCCAAGCTTCGTGATACTGAGAAAAAATAAAAAAGGACTAAACTGAAATAATAAAGCTTTTTACACCTCGCAATTGTAAAGATAAAAGTAGTAGTTTCTTGCGTAATGCAGTGGCTAGTGGGAAGTTTTAATTTTCTTAGTCTTTTATATTTTTTTTGTATTTACTCATATTATGGTGGACGCGTGGCAGCATATTAGAGTCCCTGGATTTCCTTAATATATAAGATATTAATTCATTTATTTATATGTTGCGCGTCTAACACCGCCACCTCTTCTCCTCTCTATTAATACACCTCAACCGAACAACACTTTCTTTCAACTGAACTGCCTTTATTTTTCCTTACATAAATACAGAAATTACTTTAATTTAATTCCATAGTCCTTCCTTAGTTAGTCCGTACGTCTCAACCAACGCTACACACACCCCCAGTCTTCCGAAAACATATAAATGGAAGGGATCTCTTTGAACGCCTATAGAGGAATCAAAGGCTACTGGCGGCGAAAGGGCTATGAGAGGCTGAGGAAGAAGCCTCCGGTGGTTCGACTAGTTTCCGGCGACGGCGGAGACAGGCGGCGGCGCCGTTTCTGGAGGATAAGGTTCGGTACGAGGCTGAAGCTCAGGCGATTGCTGCTCTCTCCCAAGAGATTCTTGCTGGGCCTCCGCGACGCCTACGTGAACACGATGATGAGGCTCGCCAGCTCGAGCGGGGTGGCGGTCGGCGGCGGCGGTGATTTCCCGGGGTTCGGCGTGAGGCCGGCCAAGGAGTACGATGAGAAGGTGATCGTTGAGATCTACAAATCGATCGTTGTGGCCCATGGGCAATTGGAGCCCCGAGATGAGAAGTGGGTCGGAAATCACCGCTTGCTGCGCTCCCAAGAAGATGATGACGACGGCGAGTTAATATTCTGTAGGTTTATTATTTAGTAACTATGCAATGTATGCATGTCATTGTGACGTCATGAATCATGATGTTCACCGTTTAATTTAGTAGTAATTAGCAGTCTTAATGAGCAGCATTTCAATTATTTTTCATATTGAATCATTAAAAATAAGAACTTATCCTACATTCAATGACAGAATGACAAGAATAGTGTTATTTTCAAAACACGATTAAATACTAGTTAACTTTTTAATAATGTTACAAAACTAGTTAACTTTTTAATTTAAACTATTATAATTATTATTTATAACCACAAATCTTTTTATAATTGTAAACTTTCTACCGTCCTTATTGAAAATTACTAATATAATTAATAATAATTAAAATCTTAACCATAAGAGTGAAATTACTCGCAGCATCTTCTCTGTTTGGCTGTTAAATGAATTGATTTGCTTAGTGTGGTAATCATGATGTCTCAATGATTGCGGAAAAGCGTGGGCCTTTGTGAAAGCGTTGGCTCACTTGTAGCAACTATTTTCACTTTCAAATTACAAGTTTCAATGAATGGATATGCGGCCTCCAGTGTTGGTGGCTTTACTATATCGGAATCTTTTAGATAGCATTTTATACAAGTGAAATTTAATCACGACGTCACTCGTATTCTTGAATACATTTGTTAAAAAAATACATATTTAAGTTTAATATAAAATTCGAACGAGTAGAAATATTTGCACATTATGCAAAGTGTATAAGGGTCAGAATTAGTTTTCTCCGCCCCCTATAGACCGGAAACTACGAGCCATTTGTGGCGATATTGAATATGACAAACCGCTCTCTACTTTGGAGGTGGTGTTATTTTGAATGGCTTCTGATTTGGAGATGCAATTATTGTAGAAGTAAGTTTGATATTCTTTCACAGATAACTTAAGTGGCGGAAAATAGATTATGGTTAAAATTTTACTTATTAATAATTATGATAATAATTTGTAATAAGGTTGTAGAAATTTACAATTTTAAAAAAGTTTGTGGTTAAATAACAATAATGATAGTTTGAATTAAAAAGTTAACTAGTTCTGTAATATTATTAAAAAGTTAACTAGTTTTGCTATTTTGAAAATAACACTATTCTTGTTATTCTCTCTACATTCAATCTTATCCATTTGTCACGTTTTGTTTTTGGTTCCTGAAAGAAACAGCACACAACACTTAGCATCTCGCGTGAATTCTAGTATTGTTTAGCACATCCAACCAACCTATATGCAAATATATTTTATATTTCAAATATTACATCATTATTTAAGTAAAAATTAAGAATTTTAAAGTAAAGATAAAATTATAATAAAATAAAATATTAAAGATAAAATGGGAAAAACACTTGACATAATTTACAGTTCTTTGACCACATACTCGCTTTATATAAGAATATACACGGTGGCTGTGTGTAATGCATAATATATGCATATAATTTGAGAAATAATAAATGAAATGATGAGTTTTAACATTACAAATTGATTTGCTTTATCTATTGAGCCACGACGGTCTTAGAGTAATTGAAATTACCCGATGTCAATTTATCATCAATTAAACATTAGTAGTTTTGGAGTGATACTGCAAAATATCACGGTGATCAGTGCATCACCTCCTCATCAATCTGTTCATTTAGCGTAGGTGATGACCAATGATGAATGATCATCTAGGTGATCAACTTGGGATGATAGTTACCTTTAGGATCACCCAAAAACCTTGGTGATCCTTCATCACCTTGATCATTTATGGGGTGATGTTTCCAATTATTTTATGGATAAATTACTCATTGTATTTTAATACTCTTTATCACGTACATATCACTATTCCATTTAATTACATAACTAATATATTTAAACATTAAAATATATATTTTATTGCTAACATAATTGTATTAAAGACTTAATTGATGCTTATAAATTAAAACTTCATACTAAAATATTGTCCGTTGTCACGTTAAACTACTTTCTTAAAAAATATTAACCTGTATTATCTAACTCATATCATATGAAACAAACACAATATTTCAATAATCTCTTGATATACAAAATTAAATTGTCACATCAAAACAAACACAATGATAACATATCATCTCGATCCATACACCGTGAAAAATTACCTTAATATAAACTAGTTTTTTATCCGTGCATTGCACGATGTTAACTATAATTAATAATTATATAACTATATTACTAATTTTAGTGAGTGTAGTATTAACATGGGATAGTGGGTGGTTTTATATATGATTTAAATTTATAATAATTATTTATTAGTGGAACATTCTAATTCACCTACATTGGATTACATAAAAAGTAAGCCTATTTTATCGAAGTTTCATGAGCACATTGATATTTTTTCTTCCACCTACAATACCATCATAATCCTCACTCTCCGGCTAATTTCGGTCTAAAGCGAATATGAATCTCATTTCAATTCAGATAATGTTACTTTAGTCCTTAAATTATCTACCATCTATTTATAACAAGACTACTACCTATGTGAACAGTCCTAATCCATGTAGAGTGAATTTGATATAATTAAGATTCGAGGACACATATCTCTTGGGACCTTTGATTGATATGATATTTACACCTCCCAATTTTTGTTGATGCTGACGATGGACACATTGTTCTGAATAGAACAAAATTGCTAAATTAGGAAAAGTTCCAAATTAAAAGCTTATGTAGGTTGGGATACATCACATCAAAGGTGCAACACTTTTCTTAAATGCCGCCGATTACTTAGGTTAATGATAAGGAAACATCGCAAACTTGCCTTTCAATCCAGAATTCCTCTTCACTCATCTATGCTAAAAAACAAATAGGTCATTCTCATAATGTGATGGTTTATGATTATTTAAAGAGGCTTTTACGAATCAGCCCCTCTTTAAGTTTCATATTATAGTTCAGGCCCTTTCAGTATAAAGTTCAGTATAAAGGACCCGATATCTCAAAGTTAGAGAAAAGGACCAAAAAGTTGATCTGACCAAAATACCCCTACAAAAGATGTATAATAAGAGGTATCCAGAACATGTTTTCTGTTGCATCCTTAACCACTTTTTAACGATAAAAAAATCTCGAAGATTTCTATTTTCGTTCGTACGATCCTTGGAAACGAAACTCGATCTATCGACGAGGGTTTATTTTGATATTCAGGTCTCGAAATGTTCGATTTTACGGGTATATTCTTCGAATTCTTTTGATGCAAATAATAAAAGCACGATGAAATCGAATCCCGATTTAGTCGAAATTGAAGATATTTTCTACAAATTCGAGAGATCCATAACCTAAATAAACTCTCTGAACACATTATTGGCTCTATTGTCCGTCGCTCATGGTTTTCGAAATTTAAAATCGCCGGATTGTTGCCTAAACAACTGTTCCCATAACGTGGTATGGATGGTCATGCATCTGTCATCGTAAAACAGTTATATGTATTGATAAGCTGGCATATGGAATATATACTGATTTAAAGGTAACGGTAAGCTGGATTTGGTACCAAAAGCCTTATCTGGTATCGATATAACAGTGGAAACTCGATCGAAACAATCGATCGTATATATTATTTCCATCTGCACGAACACAGATCCTGCACCAAACCAAGTTGGGTGTGTCCTAGACGGTTTATCATATTATTTGGGTCTCGAATGTTCGATTTTACGGGTAAATTTCGAATTCTTTCGGCGCAAATAATAAAAACATGGTGAAAAATCGAATCCCGATTCTGTCGAAATTGAAGATATTTTGTACAAATTCGAGAGACCCATATCCTGAACAAATCGCTGAAGCACAATATTGGCTCTATTGTTCGTCGCTTATGGTTTGCCGAAAATTAAATTTGTCGGATTGTTGCCTAAACAACTGTTCCCGAAACGTGGTATGAATAGTCATGCATCTGTCACCGTAAAACTGTTAATCGGTTTTGGTAAGCTTGCATATGGTATATATACTGATTTAAAGGTTTCGAATAAGCAAGATTTGGTACCTAATGCCAAATATCTGGTAGCACTATAACATTGGAAACTCGATCGAACAATCGATCGTATATATTATTTCCATCTGCACGACCTGCACCAAACCAAGTTGGGTGTGTCCTAGATGGTTTATCATGTTATTTGAGTCTCGAATGTTCGATTTGACGGGTAAATTGTTCGAACTCTTTTGACACAAATAATTAAAGACGGTGAAATTGAATCCCGATTCGATTGAAATTGAAGATATTTAGTTCAAATTGAGAGACCCATATCCTGAACAAATCGCTGAAGTACCGTATTGACTCTATTGTTCGTCGCTCAAGATTTGCCGAATTTAAATACAATCGCCATATTGTTGCCTAAACCACTGTTCCGGAAACGTGGTATGCACGGTCAAGCATCTGTCCTAGTAAAATAGTTAATATGCATTGAAAAACTCTCATTTAGTATACGTTAGATTTAAAGGTAGCAGTAAGCTGTATTAGGTACCAAATTCCTATTTTACTGAAAAAGCTGAGCGAGGAGAGACACAGGAGCGCGATGAGATGGACGCGCACGAAGCCATGATGAAGGCCCTGTAGCTGACCGGCGATGAGGTCGGTGTACAAGGAGCTGGAGAACCTATAGAAGCCAGTTCGAACAAGGAAGAGCGCCTGAAAGACAAGGACGTGAAGCAGTGGATCAAGGCGAGAAACAGCCTTGAGGCCTATATAAACAATTTGAAGAATCGAATCTACGAGAAGGACAAGTTTGGAGATAAGTTAGAAGCAGCCAAGAACGACAAGGAGACCCTCGAGGCGATAGACGATAACCAAAATTCGAAGGAAAAAGAGATCGACGAGGACCTCAGAAAAGCCGAGGAGGAGGTAAAATATAAATTCGAAAATATATTCGTGAACAATGATGCGGAGCATTACAAAGCCGACACCGTGAACGATATTTCTTTCGTCAAGGATGAAAGCAACGATGAGAGAATTTTTTGTTTATAAATAAAAACCCGAAAGAAAAGCGATACGAGGTTGCGTATATGGTTGACAGACCAAAGCAGGTCAAATTTAAAGAATGATGAAAGACAGAAAACTTTGATATTAAGGGGGAATTTGTTGGATATAATCTCAAAGTAATATCAAAATAAAATAGAATAAAAAAATAGAATAGAAAACACAAGCATCCAACGTGATGCATGATTGAAAGAAGAAAAGTCTAACATTTGATCTAGAAAAGCATGACCCATAATGGCATGCTATGTGAAAGACGTTGGAAGAAAATGATAAAAGTAGTCAAAGATGGATTGCTAGATTATTTCTATATATATGTATGATTGTAATTGTTGATCAAAAAAGAGAAAAAAAGAGCTGGAAGTGTAAGCAAAACAGTTCTCTTCCTCCATAAATAAAAATAGTTTGAGCGAGTATAATTCCTCTCGTAAAATAGAGACTAGAGCACCGAATGTGCATGAGAGGATAAGCGAGGTGGGTGGGCCATAAAATATTAAATTCGTGTGTAATCTCGGATCAACGCTTCCACAAAATAAGAGAGAGAGAATAAGCTTGTATAGAAGTTAAGCGGTTTCTCAGTCCAATAATATAATGCTAAAAATAATAATATTCTCCTCGTGCGTGCCTTTTCAACAGATTTTCCTGTCCGTTCACAAAAGCATTCGTGAGAATAAGAAATGTGAAGTCAGTAACCCTCAATTGTGGCGGCGATGCAATAATGCAATGTTACTTAAATTTGCCTCTTCGGAGTTCGGACTAGCCTTTCATTTCTTAGTGGATAACAGTAAAAATATTATACTATGGTTTCGCGGTCTCCAATCAACCTATCATATGGAATGCGTTTGTTTTGGTTACTCTAATCAAATTAGAATATTTTATTGTTCGGACGTATCAAAACTGTTTGTTCGCACACAGAAAGGCGAACTTCAAACTGAAATGAAGAGATAAGTTACTCTGAAAATTATCACTCAATTGAAGTAATCATTAATAAACTTAAAAAGCTTGCCAAACTTACGTGTCCCACTTTGGAAAGAATTTTTATTAGAACTTAGATTATGATGGATAAAGGACTGAACGAAAAAAGGGAACTATAGGTAGGAAAGACGATCGAATTGCAGTGCGGCTGGCATTGACAGAGCCATAAGAATGATCTCAAGCTAAAAGGGTCATTGGGATTTTATATTAAAATACCAACATTAGCAAGTCAGTACACTGTCACTATTTTTTATATGCAGTTACCTGTCAGAATAATTTTTTTGCAAATAGTACCTGCCCGCCACAAGGTACATCATATCACACATTTAAGTACCACAAAGAAAGATATTGTGGTACGTAATACAGTTAGAAAATGGTACCATCATCGTCAGCCGCAAGGTTCGGTAAGGAACGCATATAAGTGTCATATATGGGTACCATATAAATGCATGATATGATACGCAATACAATATGAAAAGGTATATCAAGATAAAAATGATAGTATAGTCAAACGGATACTTATATAAAAACTTTCTGGCATGGGTACTGAATATTTTTATAAAATTGGGTATTTTGTATAGGTCCGCCAAGACCAATTAATAAAAATAAAGGTAAATCGAAAGGTCATAACAGATGTGTACTTGATGAATCAAGAAACCCCAGCTCAGCCTCAGAGAAAATCCTCGCTTACTCTACTCCTTTTGACTGAGCGCTGATATGGACAGAAAACGCCTGCAAGAGACGGCCCGGTCGGCCCCAAAATGCCAGGTCAACCATGACGACGGAGCTCCGCCGGCGAAGGGGCGGCGGGTTCGCCAGCGTCCAGTGAAGAGCGTTGCACTTCATAAAGTGGTGGGGTTGAAATGAAACGGAGAGGTCGACCTCCAAAGAATGCTACCGAGGACCATAATAATCATGTTTTGAAGAAATCATTGGAGGAAAACCCTAAAAAACAGCCACAAGTTGATGGCCATGTGATTCAGATGAACGAGGAAGCTTATGAAAGATCCAAATCTAAGGTACTGATTGATGGATATCGCACGCCTTATCTTCTATTGTTACATATTTTGATGAGGTTCAGTAACATTAGAGTTGCTGTTTTTTTCTTAGAACGCTAATATTGCTGCAAGTTGCTCAAGCGGGTCGGGAGAGTCTAGTTGCTTAACCTACAAAAGCTTGTACGTCACTGCAGAGAAACAGGTTCGTACATTTTTTCTTTATTCTCTTTCGAATAAAAAAAAAGAACAAACAAAAAATGGCTTGATTTGATGTGGAAATGGTTTCATCATATTATGCTGCCTTTGCAGATTGATGTCTTGATGGAGGAGAAATTCGCGCTGCTCCAAGAGTTGCGATTCGCACGTGTGAGATCGTTGCGGTAAGTTAAAACTCATTTAGTTATCTTTTCGACTAACCTTTAATATTCCCATAAAATCTATCAGTTGCTCTTTATAAAAAAAGGAATGGAATTAGATTGTTTTTTTGTTTATTGCTGTATGAACAGTATGAGAAAATGATGCATGTGGTTGCTGCTACTTCTAAACAAGCCACATTTCTTCGATCTTCCGCTGCTGATGAGGATCGAAGTGCATCTCCGAAAGACAAAAATATATCTGAAGGAATGGTGTAGGAATTGATGAAATGTGCGTATTTTGAGTTTCGCTTAAGAATACGTTTGATGTTTTTGATGGCTCACGTCACAATTAGAATCATTTTGAAAGCTCTTGCCGTTGGCGGTCTTAATTGTCTCTGGTTAATATATTTGATGAACGTTTTCTGCATTTTGTGTTTGAAGAAAAATCAGCTATTTAGTCCTTTGGATTGATTAGTCGATGGAGTATTGTAAATTAAATCTATATTATGTTTCTACATCTTCTTTGTTAACGGTTGCTACGTTTTGTCAGTTTCATTCGATGCCTACGTGAATTCTGAAATATTTTTGGAACTTTTATTTTGTTATATATATACTAGCTTACTGTTGCCGCACGTGTGTGTGCGGCCGGTTGAGATCCTCTATTCCACTTTCTGTATTCCACTCCGTATTCCAACGAACGAAAATCGTTACACCTCCCCCCGACAAGTGTTAAAACACACGTAAACATCATTACACTTATGAATTTCATTCAACAAGTGTTTAAACAAAAAAAAAACTCATTATTACGTATTTTTCTAATATGGAGTAGAAAAAATCGTATTATATATTAAAATAGAAAATATGTAATAATGAGTTTTTTTTTTTTGTTTAAACACTTGTTGTAATGAAATTCATAGGTGCAATGATGTTTACGTGTGTTTTAACATTTGTCGGGGGGAGGTGTAACGATTTTCGTTCGTTGGAATACGGAGTGGAATACAGAAAGGGAATAGAGGATCTCAACCGGTGTGCGGCTGCGTGAAAATTACAACCAAAGAAGTATTGATACATGCGAACCATATCAAACTTTATAAGCATGTACTATAAGAATTTAGGAAGCAAAGTTAAATGACTAGTTAAAATGAAGGGTTAATTAAAGATCAGGCCCTAATAGCATATTTAAGTTTGGGTTCAGGCCCCACTTGAATTTGATTTAGGCTAAAGGACCTAATTTTCGAGAAGTTCGGTGCAAACTACCTAAAGGCTGCAAAAAGACTAAATATCCCTGACATATGCGAAATTTACCACAGAATACCTAAATGATCCGTTACAGTTGTTGAGATAATTATAACAGTTTTGGGCTGAAAAAACACTTCCATTCATTTGGATAACTAATTGTCTGTATTGAGTAGAATATCGTATATATTTTGTAACAACTTTATCAATTATAATACCAATACTAATAAAACGAATAATCAGAGGAAAATACCTAAGTGATGCATATTTAACCCTACATATGCTAAATCGACGAAAAATACTTGATTGATGCGATAACAAGTTCGACGAAAAAATAACAGTTTCGCATCGATCTCTCCCAACAAGCGACACGAGCTAAACGAGATTTCACGTTTATCAGACCCGCAGAGATCTCCACGATTGTGATGATATAAGGTGAAATTATCGTTAATTTGATCATAAGTGTTGATAAGTTTCAGATATTAGTGATGTTAATTGTGCGAGAATAAATGTATCCCGTATAGCAGAAAATACGTTCTTTTAGTAAATAACAATTATATTGCAAAAGTAACACATCATTAAAAAACAATACCGTTTCTGCAATAACACATTCCTTACACTCAATCGGTCGAAAGAAGAAATTCACGTTCCAAATTCGATCCAATCTCGACGTTACTAACAGCACAAAGTTGTATCGGCTTCAATTTTTAATGGGTCTTCATACTCAAAGAGAATTTTCGAAGTTCATAAAGCACGAAAGCTTCAAACACAATTCGGAAATTTCGTATAATACGGTGAAATCTCGACTTTACTGACGCGGATAATGTAAATTCGACACAATTTCATCATGGGGTTTAGTTATCGACAATAATTATTGATGTTAATAATGGAATAACGAAGAATTTTGATGAGATCTAAGCGGACGTTTGCTAATTAAAATGGTTACTGAATAACACTCCATGCTTTTGGGTAACAATTCTTGGAACAATATACCATATGTCTTGGTGTTTATAACAAATATTTCCACATAACGAACATATAATGAGAAAATAATAACGACCCGTCACCCGTAAATAACACATGTAATACCCAAGTAAATGCAAAGATGAATAGATCATAACGTGATAACAATGCGAACCTAGCTGAATGACGCGATAACAAGTTTCGAAACCAAAATAACACTTTTAAGCTAATAGAAACATTTTATTTCAGTTTAATAACAAAAGTCTTGTACTTAGTTCTAAAATTTGTATATTTAGTACATGTGTGTCATCTATAATAGCAGTACCAACACAACGAATGACAAATTTTCCAGTTCCGATAAGACATTTAACCCTAGCCAAACAATGAAAATAACAATTTAGTGCCCCCAAAATAATGGTTTTAAGCTGAAAAAAACATACGTTTAATAAGCTGAAAAATTCATGTTTCAAATTCGACCCAATCTCGACGTTACTAACAGCAAACATTGTATTGGCTTCGATTTTTCATGGGTCTTCATAATCAAAGAGAATTTTCGAGAATCATAAAGCACAAATGCTCCAAACATACGTTTAATACGGTGAAATCTCGACTTTAATGACCGGATAATGTAAATTCGACACAATTTCATCATGGGCCTTAGTTATCAACGACAATTATTGATGTTAGTCATGGAATAATGAGAATTTTGATGAGATCTAAGTGGTAACGTTTGCTAATTAAAATGGTCACTGAATAACATTTCATGCTTTCTGGGTAACAATTCGTGGAACAATATACCACACGTCTAGATATTCATAACAAATATATCCGCAAAACGAACATATAATGAGAAATTAATAACGACTCGTTACCCGTAAATAACACGTGTAATACCCAAGTAAAGGCAAAGAGGAATATATCATAAAAAACAGGTGAATCTCGACTTTAATGAACTAATAAGGTAGATTGGACTAAGTTTGATCACGAGTCATTTTAATTGAATGAGCTTATTAATGTTGATAATGTGATAACGAAGAATTTTGATGAGACATAATTTGGAACGTTGTCAATAAAAAGTTGGTTGGTAACACTTTCTTTATTCTGAGTAACAATTCATGCATTTTGGGTAACACATCGTTAAGAACATTCTAGGAGTTTCTAGATTGTCAGATATATTAACAGTACAATAACACATTGCCTGCAAATAATACCACATGCCTGATAAAAAATAACAATATAGATAACCTTTAACACATTTGTAGCTACAAGTACCACAAAATAGCTAATCAATGTCACATTACTATTTCTTAATTTCGTTCATAAATTCATTTCGTTCGTATGTATAAGATTGACATTCATGGAAATAGATGATATGATGAAGCTAAATCTTAAAATTTCATTAAAAGACACGTTTTGCGAAGGTTGGTATCAATATGTGAAAAGTTGAGATAAAAAATCATACAAACATATAGCTCTTCCTTCACAACAACTAGTATCTCTTTTAATGAGACATAATCGTTATGAGTTCCAACACAAACGTGTTCAAAGTTCAAAATTAAACCACAAATATCATTTTATATGTCGTAAATCTGTATTTGATACTTTCCGGAAGTTATTTGTTAAGGAATATTAACAGGATGGTTCGTTAACGTTAACAGTAACAGATTGCCCGCATGTAATACTATATGTTCGCTAGAAAATAACAATACAGACCTACTGAATAACACTTTTACTTATAATGATACCACATAATAGGTTTCCAGTACCACATTACTAACTCGATTAATTTCGTTCATAAATGCACATTTTTTCGAGATTTGCAAGATTAATATCTTCTAAATGTATGATCTGATGCATTTATCACACCAAATTTCTTTAAAAGCTACATTTGTTCGATTGAGGTGGATAGTGAATGTTCGAGGTCAATAGTTATTCAAAACATAGACTATTACTTTGTTCATTGAAACATCACATATGAATTTCAGCATGAATACCATCAAAATTCAAAATTAAACCACAAATATCAGTTTATATGTCGTAAATCCCGAAACCTTAAGGGCAACCCTAAAACCTTAAACCTTAATCTCCATAAACACATAAGCTAAATCTTGGTGCGACAACTACAGCAATTTGTAACACATAAAGAACTTCTAGTAATATATTTAACTAATGCGTAACAGTTAAATAGTTATTAGTAACACTTTTGCACTAATTTAGCAATCCCGCCCCAAATCCCAACGTGGCATACCTCCCGCCCAATTAACCCAATTAATCCGCAAATCCCGCCCAAAATTTAGCAAGTATAGTAAATCCATCCAAACCCATCCAAAACCAATATCCCGCCCAATTAACACAATCCACAAATCCCGCCCAAAATTTAGCAAGTATAGTAAATCCATCTATACCCATCCAAAACCAATATCCACGCCCAAATCGAAACAGTTCTGCTAAAAAAGTACCATATCATTACTTATGAAAAACAGTAGCAGGACATAATATACCACTTCAGATATACCAAGTAACACTTCAATTTCAGGTAGTAACAATTCAGTGCCAAAAATTAACGAAACAGGTCTGTTAAAATACTACATCGATACTTTTAGTAACACTTTCGATAAAACAAGTAACGCTTCTCTTTTATTTGTAACAGTTTCACGTCAAATAAATCGAAACAGGTCTGCTAAAAAACATACCACATCAATACTTATGAAAAACAAAAGTAGGCCGTAATATAACACTTCATATAATAAAAGTAACGGTTCGATTCCACGTAGTAATAGCTCCATGCCAAATTATCGAAATAAGCCTGCTAAAAATACCATATAAATACTTATGAAAAACAAGAGAAGATCAGGATATACCACTTCGGATATCCAAGTTTCAGGTAGTAACAATTAAATGCACCAAATTATCGTAAGAGTTCTGCTAAAAAAATAAAATACCACATCAATACTTAAAACAAAAAAACGTCATAATATACCATTTTAGACAATCCAACTAAAGCTTCTATTTCATGTAGTAATAGTTTGATGCAAAAAATATCAAAACAGGTCCGTTAAAAAAAACCATATCAATACTTTGAAAAAACAAATTAGGTCATAATATACCAATTAATCGACGACCAATCAGATTATGAGTTACCATTTGTACCATGATCCACTTTGTTTCTGTATCATATGGGGACATAAATACCACATCTATAATTATTATAACACAAACGAAGTCAAAATATAACACTTGATCGGACAAAAATATAATTTATGAGTATAAAAGTAACTTTTCTTGGTACATTTATAACTAGAAGACGTAAATCAATAACAAGAATGCATAAACTAGTAACATTATTCCAGATGAATCGATGCTTCCATACGAACAGCTTCACACAATGTACGTTTTAAAACTGAAGAGTGAACGATTGTTTCAAAATTCACAGAGCCTATGAAACGCTCAACACGATGGTACCTCGAGATACACAAAGATTAGCTTCAATTGCTACGAAAATCTAGTTCGATTTGGCCAGTTTCTTCTCGAATTTGAAACCATATAAAAATTCATTAAATTCTACATCGTACTTCATCAATATCAGAAAAATCCTACATCACACGTCGAAATAATTGGTGGGATGGTGGCAGTCGATTGTGGCTCGATTCATTGTGAAAACTGGGTTTCGATTAGCCGATTAATATAAATCTGTTTAAAAAACATTTTACTATCGAGAAGTAACATATTATCATTTTAAAGTACCATTTATGGTTATCACAGTACCAAGTCGGTCGCATCTTTGTACCAAATATGGCGTCGAATACCCTTTCAGAGAACACTTTATGATAGTCAAAACATAGTTTTGGGTCTTTACCTTTGAGTTTTTCAACACCAAGGTCCTTAAACTAAGAAATTACTGACAGGGCCTGATCACTACCTTTAAAAACTATTTTTAGGGTCTGAAACGTAATTGTCCCTAAAATGAAAGCATCTTTAGTCTCGGGAAAGGTGTAAAAAGTTTGCCATGAATTTAAGCTGAGCCGATCACACATTTGATAGCCGTTTCTCCCATTTCATATCAAAATAAACTAAATGATGAAAGTCTTGCTGAACGCGGACCGTAGACTATAACCTGTTTTCATTCTCTAGTTGGCTAATGTTCCAACAGATAAAATATACATGTTGGACTATGAAATATGTAGGGATAATTGATAATTAACGCCAGATATAAATTGAGAAAGTAAGAGAGACAAAACTCTCATGAAAACCTAACTTATAGAGCACTTGTTGCAGAACGGCCACTCAATTTCGTTCGTACGCCTTACTCTTGTCAGTTTAAGGTATACGAGCCCCCTCTCCCACCTCTCTTTCGCTGCTTCATAGCATGATTGGTTTCAAAAGCTACAAGGACATTATCTGTAATCAAGC
>JAPQWV010005025.1:0-23616 GCA_027422505.1 Craterostigma plantagineum | reverse complement strand
GACCATGGCATCCTAAGCTTCGTGCGATCGCCGAGGACCGTCCGTTTGTGACAGCGTGGCGATCAAGATCGACGGCAGAAAATCGCAGGATGACAGTAACAAGAATTTGCCGGTGATGTTCAAGCCCAGACTAACAAGTCGGGATAAGGAATACGGGTGAGTAATTAGAAGCATCTGCATCGCAGTAGAATACATTGTCCATCTCAAAAAGTGGTGGATGTTTCCTTACATTACAAGTTTTGTAATCTGATTTACAGGAGATCTTTCAACACAGCGATGATCGTGCCCACGATCTCTCCGATCTCGTTCTGTTCTAAACACTATCAAGAATCAAATGTATGTCTACCAAGGATTCGAATGTTCCAAAGGACATATATATCGGAGCTAGAAAGTACAGTCCCATTGCTGAGGCTTCAAGGAAGAAGAAAGAAACGAAGAAGCACAATTCCTGTCTGTGCCAGCAAATTCTAGTTGTAGTACTTCATTCAAAGGGACACAACAGGAATATAATACTGACATTAGTTCATGAATCGAAACTGACCGTAGAATGCTATTATGGAACCATGAATAATAAGTTACTTGTCAAACTCCCAGATGACACCTCCATCCTCTGCAACAGAAATGAAATCAGAAGACAACTCCTTAGCATTTTATCTAAATCGAGCAACGATATATCAAGTTGGATAGACAAAACGATGGATACAAAAGCGAGAATGCAAAAGGTCATACCCTTGACTTTTTTGTTTATCCAGATCTCAGTGAGCATCCCAGCACCAATAGCGCCAGCTATCCAAGCGCCGTAGAACAGAATTGCGGATGGCAACGATCTTCGAGGGAGGAAATAGTAATCGGGGACTTGCCTGATCTTTCTCGGGAGCCTTTTCTTGACAGGTGCTGCTTCGCTGGTACCATTAAGTCCTTGCTGCTCTCCAATGCTTTTCCAATCCATCATTTTAGATGATCTTTCTCTTCCGAACCCATGATTGAACACGAAGTTATCTCTCCTTTCGATCCTTGTTGTACATATGCAACAACGAAACCCAAGAATGTGCCCAGGTCATCTTGTAAGCAGAAGAAATGCCACTGAGTGCCAGTGAGCCAAAATGAAGAATCGAGGAAAAAGGGATGTACAAGTACATGCTAGTTCAAGAAATCATAGAGCCCAGCTGCTTGTTCAGTACAATTTTCCGAAAATTCTTGCAACCAAAAAAATTCGAAACTTCAACAACCATGCCGTTACCTTAGCTAATAATTGCGGAAAACACACGAAACAATTTGAGCAGACGTTTATTAGTCGATTACCTACGAAAGCTTCAAAAGGTATTCAAAAGGGGATACGCATACATCACCAAACAAGAAGCTCAAGACTACAGCAGCAATCAGAACAATCGATCGTAAAGAATTACCTACAGTACAGAGGGGCGAATTCCTCGGGTTTTTCCTTTTTGTTATTTATTGATAATGTAATGCTGAAGAAGAAAGAAACGGAACAACGACTATGGGCTGATGTTTCGTGATGGGCCTTTCATGTTAAATGGGCTTCCTGAGTTGCTCTAGTGGCTTATAAAATGGGCTGATATTTCATGATGGGCCTTTATGTGTGTATTTTGGACTGAGTATTAACACTTTAATACGGAATCATTGGATAAATTGGTTAACGAGATTCGTAGCGTATGTTAGGCCAATACCATGAAATGGATGGAAATATGGCACCATCAATCAAATTGGAAGAAGTGGTTTTTTTCGTCGTCATTTAGACATGAGGAATCAAAGTTGAATATGACTGTCAAAGCTTCGATATGTGAGGCTTTAAGACCCAAAGAAGATAAAACAAAAAGGAAACAGCTTGATCTCGCCGCTAATGTGCGGACGAAATAACTCATATAACGTCTTGGGACCCATGATGTTGCAGATTTTTCTTCCCAACTTGTATCTATAATTTGATATTTGTTAGAGTCTCATCTCATCTTCATGGTATCACTCTAAATAGTTGTAATTGTAATATTTTACGGAGTCAAAATTTTAATAATGGGTTACAAAGTATATTTTGTTCACTATGTTTGCCAGTTACAAATTATGTTACTAAGTATGTAATATTAACAAAATTGGATCATTGACCTCTTTTTTCTTATTATACATGCTTAGTGACATAGTGTTGTTACTATATACATATTTAGTGACTTAGTTTTGTTACTACAGTAGAAACTCTATAAATTAATACTCGATTATTTAATAAACTCTTTAATATAATATTTCCGGCCGGTCCGACTCGGGACAACGTACTAAATTAAACTCTAAAATTATAAGATAATAGACTTTTGATAATTTCTATAGGTTCCGTATAATTATAAATTAATAATTTCATATGTAAAAATATTTCTCATATTACATGAACGAAGATTGCTTGAAAAAATGACTCGATTGTCATTTGTTTTTTGTTGATATTTATTAATATTGTACATTAGTACCATACGGATTATGACAGACTACGGAGTTTGAATTTGATCCTTAATTTGACGTTCATTGAGGACATAAGAGATGGTAGGTTATATTTGAGGTTTGGGAAGTTTGAAGGATAATATACACTATATATTAATAACATAGTAATTTATCGATTAAGTAATAACTCTTTTAATTAATAATTTGGCCAGTTCCAACTGTATTGATTTATAGAGTTTATACTGTATATACATACTTATGACCTTGTGTTTGTAACCAGTGAGCCAATTTTGTTGATATATACATACTTAGTGACCTAGTTTTGTAACTGCTAAATATAGTGACCCAAAATTGAAAATTGGCATACTTAGTTACCTATTTTTATAATTTTGCCCATTTATTTTAACTATTACAAATTTCAAACAACTTGGGCTCTGAAGGATTCAAGAGATAGGCAAGTAAATTTTTGTTACTGATTCACAGTCGTTATGAGATCTCAAACTTTCATGGCTTTTCTCTTTCTGACCAAATCCCTAACCCATTAAAACAAGATTGATAATTTATGAACACAGAACAAGTTGTTGGCAATTGAACACAAGAACAAGTTGTGGCGATGGATGTTAACAACTGATTGGCTTCACCGCCACAAGAAAAGTCCACAAAATCTATCTTTTAAATCCCTCATCTGCTGCAGTCTATTCAAGAAACTGCTCTGCTCTGCTCTCTTCATTAGGGAGCTCACCCCATTCATCTTCTCCACACAAATCCAATAGAAAAAGAAAAAAGCTAGACAACAATGGCCATTAGCCTATCCTCATCCTCATCTCTGAGGTTCATCAATACAAGAACACATTTGTCCAGACCTTTCTCACTCTCTTCTCCATGCTCGAACTTTTGCAAGAAGGACCAGTTTTTACTCCAAGGATTGAGCTTTCGACGAGTGAAGAGCAAAAAGCTTCGAACTTTGGCAATAGCCGGGCTCGATCTTGGTGGGTTTCAGAGCGCCCAATCATTCCTCGAAGCTGCTGGGGTATTAACCGCCATTGTCACCGTCCACGAAGCTGGTCATTTCCTTGCTGCTCATCTTCAGGGCATTCACGTGAGTAAATTTGCAGTGGGGTTTGGTCCAATCTTGGCTAGGTTCAATTCCAAAAACGTAGAGTATTCAATTAGAGCCATTCCTCTCGGTGGTTTTGTGGGTTTCCCAGATAATGATCCCAACAGTGGTATCCCAGCGGACGATGTGAATCTGCTCAAAACAGACCAATCTTCGATAGGGCTCTAGTCATCTCAGCTGGGGTGATAGCCAACATAGTATTTGCTTACACAATCATTTTTGTTCAAATAGCATCCGTGGGATTACCTGTCCAAGAATCTTTCCCCGGCGTCCTCGTGCCCGAAGTCAGGCCGTTATCGGCTGCCTCGAGGGACGGTCTGTTGTCCGGCGATGTCATCTTAGGTTTAGACAACGTCGAACTTTCCAAACCTAGTCCGAGTTTAGTCTCCCAAGTGGTCGATGTCGTGAGAAAAGTCCCAATAAAAGCGTAGTCTTCAACATCGCTCGTGGGGGCGAAAATGTGAAGGTCGAAGTGACCCCCGACGTAAATCCCGACGGCAGCGGCAAAATCGGAGTTCAGCTGTCCCAAACATTAAGCTGACGAGAATCCATCCGAAGGATGCTTTAGACGTCTTTCGCCTCGCCGGGAAGGAGTTTAAGGATCTTACTTGGAACGTCGTCGACGGTCTGAAGCAGACAGTCGTGAACTTTTCTCAGGCGGCGAGCAAAATTTCTGGGCCAGTGGCTATCTTAGCGGTTGGGGCTGAGGTTGCCAAATCGAACGCCGACGGTCTCTATCAGTTTGCGGCGATTCTGAACCTTAACCTAGCTGTGATAAACCTTCTTCCTTTCCCCGCCTTGGACGGCGGTTCTCTGGCGTTGATACTCGCCGAGGCGGTGAGGGGCGGGAGAAAGATTCCTTCTGAGGTTGAGCAGAGGATTATGTCGTCGGGGGTTACGGTGGTTGTATTTCTTGGGTTTTTCTTCTTGTCCGCGACACTCTGAGTCTTAATTTCATCAGAGGTTTGCCTTAAGCGAGTGACTTTTTTTGAGTTTAGAAGATGGATTTAAAGTATATGCAGTTGTTGCTCATAGTCAGTCTTTGAGATTGAGATGCATTTCTTTGTAGTAAATTCATTACATTTGTAATATCACTTTGTTGGAATGTAATCACACTGATTTTGGCAAGTATAGATAGAGACTGTAGACACACACAAATACACGCTTTAAGAGGAATAAAAGGCAGGCGGCGTACATACACAACAATCGAAAACAAAAAAGATGTGTTAATAGTTGGTATTTATTTACGTCCGCCGCCGCCGACACCACTTCCAACGCCAACACCACGGCCAGCACCGCCGCCGACACCAATCCCCACACCAACACCAACGCCAATCCCAACCCCTCCACCGCCACCTAAGCCTCCACCAGCTCCTCCACCGGCGCCGCCGATTCCTCCACCACCAACACCACCGCCGCACCGAAACCACCTCCATGACCCGAACCTCCGCCAATACCTCCACCACCGCCGCCGCCGCCTCCACCTCCACCTCCACCTCCAGCTCCACCTCCAAGGCCGCCACCTACACCACCTCCGGCTCCAAACCACCGCCGTGGCCAGACCCTCCACCAAGACCACCACCACCTCCTCCTCCACCTCCTCCGCCGCCGCCGCCACCACCTCCTATACCCCCGGCACCACCTATACCCCGCCGGCCCCAAATCCACCTCCTGAACCAGAACCTCCGCCAATGCCTCCACCACCACCGCTTCCACCTCCGCCTCCACCACCAAGGCCGCCACCGCCGCCGACGCCACCACCTACGCCTCCACCGGCACCAAATCCTCCGCCTTGGCCGGAACCACCTCCTACACCTCCACCTCCGCCTCCACCAAATCCGCCGCCGGCCCCACCACCGAAACCACCACGCCCTGCCCACGGCCGAGACAGCCTCTTCTGCTGAACCGACAATCACCACCACCTCCAAATTGAGCTTCAACGCTTACGGAAATCAAATTCAAAGCGAGAAGCAACACTAAAAGAAGAAAACCACAAGACAATTTTCTATTACATGAGAGACCCATATTTCTTTTGATTCTCAATCTATTAATACTTCACTTCACTCTCTGCATGCATGCATCGTCGTCTTATTTGCTCGTATTTATACTAATACTAGCTTAGGCTGAATGTCAACTTACCAATAATTATACGAGACGGCGACGCGTTAGAGTAGTTGAGAGATTGCATTTAAAGCAGCAAATTGGACACTCCTCAGGTCAACGACGTACGGTTATGAAAGTATTCACATCGCAATCTTCGTGTTATAATTGCATACACTTACATATTTTCAAATAAAGAAAAACTATAAGAAGAGAAGACGACGACTGGGTCCGAGACATAGCTTCTGACCGATCGGATATTAATTGCATTTGGAGGAACAGCTTATGTGTGAACACTTTGATGGCTTTCAATAGTCTTCGAATTTTCATTACCCAACGACCAACTAATTTATTTTATCGGTTATTGCAGTTAAGCAATCCAACTAAACAGTGGCATTACATTGTTTGTATCGTATAACGAAGCTCATGATTATTGCGAATAGAACAATCTCTTGGAAATATTATTTAGTATCAGCCTTGTTTCTTTGGGGGGTTCCAAGCCTATTATTGCTCTATCACATTCAGGTTGTTCAGTTGAAAATGATCACAACACACAGATTGAAAACAACGACATAAATCAACAATTTCCAAGTTCCATGGAGTTCCCATCCCACGTACAACAGTTGTTCTTCCGCAGCTTAAAGAAAAGCAAGTTGTAATTTAGATAGAAACAGAACATGGAATGTAACTGTACATTCTACGACAATCGCCACAGCTCACTCAAACCATCCAATCATCTTACCTTCTTCTTCTCTTCGTCTCAACCTAACCAAACAAAACGAAAATCAAGATGACTGAGTGTCGAACGATTTCAGTTTCACTAGTGCGTGCGAGTAAGGCCCTTTTCTTTACCTGTGCTTCGACGACTTCAGACCCGTGAAATGAGTTATGGGATCTTCTTGCATCATCGTCAGACGAACAATCAGAACAGAGAAACTGCTCCAATTTCTTCGCATCTTCAATGGTCATGCCCATGCACGAAGGATGGAACCTTCAAATGAAGAACATGTACTAAGTTTCTATTACCAAAAAAAAATTGAAAATCTGGTCAAGAATGAGGTTTGTATACCAATCTTTGCATCCTTCACACTGCACCATGAGATCATCAGGGTTATAAGGCATCTCACACTTGCAGTAGCTTCAAGGTCAACACAGTATTATGAAGACAAAAATAAAGGGGATCTCAACATTAGATTCAAAAATTGTATCTTTAAGCAACAATAAAAAGGGTCCTAAAGAGCAGAACTCACACAGCAACACGATCAGGGGTGAAGCTGCCCGTGGCAGCTTTGTATTCGAACCTGCAGAAATAATCCTCCGCCCCAACGTTTTCGAGCTTGGTGTAGTTCTTGAACGTGTGCACTGTGCACTTGCCTTCGATAGTGTGAGCACTCTGCACATCATAGTGATCAGACAGAAAGAGTTCTTTCACGCCGTGGAACTGTCTGCGCCCGCCCAGAGATTCCTCAGGGCGGTAGTACCACCTCACATGAACTTTCACGTTATTTCTGTGGTCAGCCTCAATCTTCTCCACTCTTGCAACATATGGAGGCTTGTCTGAATCAGAGGCCCTCATTAGCACACAATCGCCAGCTGCATAAGATTCAAGTAACTCAGTCTGTACTTCATTTTATGAAGAACAAGAGACATACAAAGAGACGAGCATTTCAAGTGCGTGGATGAAGTAGAATGCTGAGAATGAAGTAGAAAACTTTATGCAGCATATATTTGAACCCATATAGAAAAGGAAAGAGACGTGGAGCTTCTGGAGAAAGTAACCAGAAAATGTGGTCGTTGGCTATAGATTTTGGCAAGAAAAAGACAGATAAGGAAGGTGCAATCTCCCAAATAAATGCAAGCTCACAATTTGTTTTCTTTCTCAGTTAAACCATCAAATTCAAAAAGGAAAATACATTCCCGTTTTCTAGGATCCTCGTATAAAAGAAGCACGAGAAGAGATAAATACTAGCATAGACAACTTGACTGTAGATTTTGAAAGTAATAAGAGCATTCACGTGCTCTATAACCCCTTCGAATTTCTTCTCACGACTAAATCTAAAAAAGCACATTTTTTTAGCTCAAACACTTTTCCATTTCACCGCAGATTGCTCACGCGCACCCCAAAAATTGTTATCCACAATATCCTCCATAGCAAACCATGTTAATAACCCAAGAAGAAAGTAAGACCAAGTAAAAAAAAATCCCACTACCAAAGAACAATTACGTATAAGAGGAATTACGTCTGACAACTTTGTGGGTGCCTTTGATAGTGTAAGATTCAAGGTCTTTCTTCCCTGGCTTCGTCTTCGCCATCCCGCGACTGTTATTTGCTTAACGATTAGCTACTGAAATTGATATAAATCGTGAGGGACAAAAGAAAACCCTAGCTGATGGAGTTTGGGTTTCGTTATGAGAGAGAGAGAGAGAGAGAGAGAGAGAAATCGACCAAAGAATTTGCTCGTCTGAACAATGGTTATCAGTCCTTTCTTCGTTTACTACTGTCATTTCAGCTCCTTTAATGACCAACACAACATCAGATTAAAATAAATAACTTTGATAAGTCAAGGATGTGTTTGGCCTACGAAATTTACTTAATGCGGAAAAGAAAATGAAAATGAAACCAATGGCCAACATCGAATAATGTACGTTACGCGCCGTGTGTCGTACATACCATCACACGTTTTCTTTTCTTTCACGCTACGAGTTCCGCGTACCAAACGCATCCTAATTATGCCTGGAAAAATTTTGCGAATTTGAACTACTTTATTACTTCCCCATAGCTTTCATGCATCAAAATAATCTACTGAGCGGCTAAATAGCCATTAACATCTATCATGGAATAAATTTTATGAATATGAAACGATTTCTTTTTTCGACAGCTTTCATGCGTAAAAATAATTTACCGAGTAGCCAAATAGGAATAGCCATTAACATCTGTTATGGAAAAAAATCGATCATGCTATGGGATAGAAAAATAAAATGAGATGTCACTGAAGTCCACTCAATCATGTTTTTCGTAAAGAATTGTTATTGATACTTAGAATTGGGCCATTAGTAGGCCCAATACGATGTTGGTTTACCGCTACAAGCCCACCTCAGCTGCCCCGTTGTTTGATGTCAACTATACTTAAAATTCATAATATTTTATTAATTACTATTGTTACTGCTATTACTAGTACGCATGGACATTTTTCTATCTTTTTATTTTCGTATTTATTTATTTCATGAAGTATTATGCGGTTGACGTTGGAGTTCGCATTAACTTCAAGACCAAACATATGCATGTATTTAAATTAATGAAACTCAACTTAGATCTTCTTGCAATAATACCCTCATCAAATGCAATAACATATCCAAGAAATACACATATATATAAGAAGACTTATTTAGTGCCGTTCATTGCTCCTTATTCTCCGGTACTTGTTCAGTGAATGAATGTGACTTACTTCTCTTTCACTCATCTCAAAAAGATCTTTGAAACTAAATATTTTGATTTTTTTTTAAGAGAATATCTAGAATATGTGCTCTTCTCCCAAGTCAAACACTCTTTCCCTTCCCTGTTATAAATGCAAAGCTACAAAGAGATGGCAAAAAAAAAAGCACAACATCAAAGGTCTCACTTTCTCATTCATGTACTTTATTATTGTATTGGATTCCCATTTGCCTCACTTCCAATACACTTTTTCTTACAAAAGAAGTATCATTCTCGTGTCGTGGCCACAAAACAGCTGTCATAGTCGACTTCGAGTAAAAATAATTACTTATAGGATGTAAATAATATGTTGAAAACCCCTTTTAATAAAAACAAACTTCACATTTATTTTTCCAATAAACCTAATATTTGATTTAACTTTAGAAGCTCGTAAGTTCATAAAAGAAAAGTGCATATTAAAGTTTCCTCTTGTATGATACGCTTTTCATTTAAAGCGTTGCCTCTTAACTACGCGTGACACCACAGCAGAGATATGCATTAAAAAGGAGATAAATGCCAGATTGCAGAACCCATGCATGAAACAGAACAAAGTTATAAATAAAGATAGCGAATAAAGAAAGAACAAATGCTTCACTCATACACATCAAATAAATTATAAAAAAGAAAATCACAATATTATTAAAAAACAAAAAGCAAAACAAAAACAGGATACTGCTAAAAAACTGCATCCATGCTAGACATGGCTATCGGGCCGGTTCGGCCCGGAACCGGCCCGGAACCGGTAGCCGGTTCGGTTCCGTTCAACCGGTTAAAACCCGGAACCAAAGTAAACAAGAAAAAAAAAAAAAGAAGACTTTCCTTGTTTTTTTCCGCAAATATATTACAGTATGCTAATCCATCATCAGTTAAAAGAACCTTTCTTTGATGTTGGTAGGTGAGAACAGTTAGTGAACGAACTTGAGATTCATTTCCTGAAAATACAGAAAACAAACCCATGATTATACAACCACACACCACAGCAAATAACGACAGAAAAAATGTGATTTTTTCTCCTTTCTCATGACATAAGCATTATGTATGTTTTATTATACTCATACAAAGTACAAACAAGCTCAATCAAATCAAACAGTTGGGAGGAGGATTATGGATCAACATTGATGATGCAAGAACAATAATAATGCAGGTATAACTAATAATCACACATCTCTCGCGACCCCATCACACAAACTAGCATGTGAACTTGTTTGCTAGTCAGACAACTTGGTCTTCGATCATGACCAACTTAGTTATGTGATGTGACTTAAAAATATGTACATATATATAATCATATTGTCCTCATCCCATCAAGAAAAAGGATAAGGATAACTTGGAATGAAGAACAATCAAAGCCTGACGTATCCATGTTTGGTCATAGGTATCTTTCTTGCAAGAATTCACCAGACCAAAGAAGCTTAAACAAGATTGAACTCAGACATATTGAAAGAAAGAACATTGTACTATTACCATGAAGTTAGATTAGACAAAGAATACGGTAAATACCTTGTATACTGGTGGGAAATCTCCATCCTTGTAAGAAGATTCAATCCCTCCATGTCCTAATGAATATGCTCGTCAGCCTATTCGCAGACAGCCTCTGCAAGGCCTTCTTTGCGCCTATCACTTCCATCTCGGTTAGCCTCTGTAAATGCACGTAAGCACCGCCGGCGATGAGCCTCTTACGACAGCCTTGGCTTCCTCCGGCCAACATTGCAGCCACCACAGAAACAGGGAACTTCTTCGACACCACTTCGCTCTTTAGATCCAACATTTGCACAAGCCTTGTGAGGCTCTTGTCGTCCCTCACCATCTCCTTTCTGTTCGATTTCACCGTTAGCAGAGAGATCAATGCCTTGGAAGCAACTTCTTGTATTCCATCGGGCTTTGTACGCTCCATCAACTTCACAAGAGAAGGCATACAGCTGCTGATAGCCTTTTTGGTCCCTTCGTTCATCGACATCTTGCCCAGCAATGAAGCAGAAACGTGCTGCAACGTTAAGTTCCCGCTGTATGTAAGAACATCTGCGAGCTTCAAGGCGAATTTGCTCGAATTGGAGAGAATTCTCAGGCTTTCATCGGACACAGAGAATGAGTAGATAGCACGCGAGACCTACTCCAACGGAGCCATGTCATTACCACACTCATAGAACAAACTTAACAATTTCTCCAGACAACCCTCCGTCAACATCGATGCGCAAATCTCATCTGCGCCAGACACTGCAAGAATCGACACGCAGTCAGCTGCTTTTCCACAGATTCCGATGCTATTTCCATCGCTGATTAGGCTCGCCAAAACTGGGATTCCACCTTCCTCGACGAAGGCAGTTCTTGCATCCTCGAAGCCCAAGGCGTTCCTCAATCCCCCGACGGCAAACTCCTTAGCAACAACAGTGCTCGATCTACATAAATCGACTAAAGTAGCAATACCTCCATAGGCCGAAACAGCCCATGCGTTTTCTGGGTCGATCGTTATGCTCTCCACCACCATTGCAGCTTTCTCCTTCACAGCCACCGACCCAAATTCCATAACCCTCAATAAAGGCCCCAAAGCCCCTTCCTCAAAAAGCCTCCTCCGTGCAATCTCACCACCTAATCGAACGATTTGAGACATTGCCTCCACTGCTAATTCCCTAATCCCAAAACCCTCATTGCCATAATTCCCATCGATCAACCTCACCAAACACCCAAAATCACCTTCCCTGGCAACGACATTCGCCACTGTGTTCCCTTGATCATTCCCGCCGTGGGTTAGTATGTAGAGTAGCGACTCGAGGGCCTCGCGCTTGAACTCTTGACCGCCGATTCTCAGCCTCAGAAAGAGATCTCTGACAAAGAATTCGACTTCTTCCACGTCAGCGTTTCTCGGGTCGGGTCGCGACAGACGATGGCGGACGCGTACGGCTGCAGCACGCCGGAGCTAACGATGAGCTGTAAATCCGCGACGTGCTTCGACAACCAGTTAGCGGCCATGTCGAGATCCGACTGCATCAGAAGCTTGCCGCGCGTGAGCTGGGGTTCCAAGCACAGCGCGTGGAGGTCGTCGACGCGCTTCAGCGTGTGGAGAAGCGAGGGCAAGAGAGGGGTGAGCAAAGGGTGGTGGTGGCTGTGAGCTTCGATTTGAGAGAGGAGTGTCTGTAGCGTGGTGAGGTGGTGGCGAAGGGTCTGCCACCTTGTGGGGAAGACGGCGATGTAGAGGGTCGATGGGAGTAGGCCGCGGAGGAGAATCACGGCGGATTGAAGGGCCTCGGCGGAGGATGGCGGTTCTGGGTCGCCGGAAGCGGTTTCAGATGAGAATTTCATCTCCGAATAAATCACTCAGCTTCGCTGTGAATTCTTGAGTGAGAATGAATGGAATTTGGAGAATGAAAGAAGAAATGTAAAAAGAAGGACGAGGGAAAGAAGGGTTTATGTGGGGCCGGGTGTTATTCGCCAGAGGTAGATGGACCGACCTGGCTTTTCTTGGATCTTCTTTATAATTAATATCTGATGTTATTAATGATTATTAATTTATTCCCTTTCTGAATTCGTTTATATTATAGCAATCCGATGATAAAATATTAATAATCTTGATTCTTTGACTGACATTCGTTTATCATAACATATAATATTGTATTCGGTGTATTTCACACTCAAGCACATGGACGCGATCGCGAATAATTGAGACTTAGTCTAAATTGATAGTCGTTACATAATATAAAAATCATTTATTAAAATAATAATTACTAAGAATAAAAGGTTAAATGCGACAATATATAAATACAAGCTATAGGTGGTTTTTTATTTATATTTATGTAATTATTAATTTGAGAAAATTCAGCTTGATACAACAAAATCAGTTTTTCAACTCACAAACGCCCTTAATATAAGAGCATAGATAACTAAACGTGTAGTACATTAAAATTATCACAGAGCCCACAAATTAAAACTTTTAGACCAATATAAAATATGTATGTTGGGCTAACTTCAAGCCCAATTTATGCAAGAAATCTTTGGATGTAACGGGGTTTGTTCTTCAAGGGCTTTAATACCATATATTCAAATCTAAAGGAGTCCAAATTTATTTAACATCTCGTCTTCCTCAAAACTTAGTTTAAAATAAAACAAAATGTGGTTTCCGTTTCTGGTACAAAAGCAAACGCATCCACCACACCATATACTATTCATGAATAAATACACAAATGAGAAATATCACTCACACGAATTATTAAGACAACACAAAAAACCCCTTGAACCAAAAAAAAAGTGTCAACCATCCCATTAGAAGAACTTGTAAAGAGCTGTCTTAACCACATGATCGGCCACTATACGGCTCGTCTTCTCCGTCGGATGAAAAGCGTCCCAAAACACGTACTTATCTGCGTCCGTACACGTCAGAGGATTACGTTCATTACATGCGTATCCCATCTCGAATGTCCCCGTAGCACAACAAGCCCTCTCCGAAACTTCAAAACCTTCCAAAAAAAAGGAGATCGAATGAATGAATGAGTTATTTATCAGCCGCCATCAGAAGATCAACAAACGAAAAAGGGACTTATAATATCATTACCGTATAGAGAAGGTTTGTCGATGATCTGTTGTAGTATGAAATAAGGGTTTGAGAACACCAGCTTCAGCCCAGGTATCTCCACGTTCAGCTTCCTTACCAAACCGTACAGCTTATCGTTGAAGCTCCTTGCGATTATATTATACGTCTCTAAGCATTCGTTCCCATTCGCAATGTTCTGCGCTCGCTCTAAGGGCATACATCCCATGGGTGGAAGCCCTCCTAGGGATATCTTTCGAGCTCCGAGGCTATGGAGGTCGACTATGAAATTCCTGGCTATCCCAATAAGGAACTCCTGGTACTCGTCTACGGTGTATTGTGCTCTCCTTTGGGAATTCGGCGGAAAAGCGAAGTAATTCTCTAGGAAATCGTTGGTTCCCATGCTCACGATGTACACCGCGTTTGCTAGGGTTTGAATTGCCTTGCCATCGCCTTGGTAGGCTCTTAGCTTTTGCTGGTACTCTTTGTAGTATTCGAGTTCTTTCCACAAGGGAATTACATCCTGAAAGTAATAAAAGCTTAAAAGTAATAACTTTATTTAATTTACGGCCCAAAAAAAGCAATTAATTTTTTCCTCACAAGGACGCTTGAAGTGGCGTTATCGTAGCCAGTCCCGGCGGAGGCAAAAGTGACGCCGACGGCGAAATCTGAGATATTGTAAGAAGGGTCCAAATAAGCGGGTACGATGGGTCGGAGCTTGAAAGCCTCGGATAAGAAATCCGTCGGAACCCGCCCGTTTGAGAATCTGCCGGTGGGTTTTCCGCCGGGGAAATCTCGGCCGTAGGGTTTGAAGTCGCTCCGAGCGATGGTTCGGATTTGGTTGTTGTTTCCGGCGTCGACGGAGGAGTCTCCGAACACTATCATTGCGGGGACGACGACATTATTGGAACTTGTAATAATAATGATTCTTGATGATATGAGGAGTTGAAAGAAGAGTAGGTGGATTAGTTGTTGGAACATAATTGTTGCGTATAGTGTGATGATGATCGCCGATATGTTTCTGTTGTTGATTTTTTGTTGGGTATCGCCGGATTATATCAATATCATATGTATATGTATAGCATGTTAATATTATTTTTTATTAGGAGAGAGGAGATGCATGGTTGCAATTAATTATGGACTGGTGAGCAGCTTTTGTAGGAAAATTTTAATTGCGCTTGGTGGTTGTGTTGTGAATATCGATCATGAGATGAAAAAATGCCTGTTTTGGATGAAAAGACCGTTTGATAACAGTATTATTATAATAATATTATTGAATTATATGCGTAGAATTATTTCATTGCATGTCTAATTATATTTCTTGACCAATCACAATCACATGAATGGAGGAGGGCTAAGGTTGTATTAATCTAGCTAGGGTCATTACCTATGTAAGTAGGTGCGGTCAAAATGATGATACAGTGTTATAATTAATTTAGGAGAAAACTGAATTATCTCCGTTTTTCTCCGTGAAGAAATACACGGCTTTATAAAATTGAAAAGACAGGTTTTGTGGGTCATGAAAAATAATATTACAAGAAGGCCCTGAAGAGTTACCAATATAATACGGTATTTCTTTAGGGGGTAAAAATATTAAACATGTATGACATCTAGCTAAATCGAGCCGTTGTTATTAAAGACTTAGGACTCCTTAACAAAATAGACTGGCGTCGTCGTACCTTCTTAGCTTGGGAGAGGATTGCATCTGACGAACGATATATCAATAAGCACCTCCATTTCAGCTGAGGCTTTAAATGTGTATAGTTATATATTGATATCTTACACTGACATCCATTATCAGAAATGGAGGTGTCCATGTATTAGTTTATTACTTGTATCTAGCTCTGGGTAATGGGCCGGGTCAACCCGGAAATGGCCCAAAACTGGCCCGCGAAAACCGGTCCAGAACCGGAACGGGTAAAACCGGTTCTGGAACCGGTAACCGGCCCATTAGAAGTGGTTTGGGCTGGTTCCGGGAACCAGGAACCGTGGATTACCGGTTCCGGTTGCCGGTTCCGACCAACTGTTCCCGGACCGGAACCAGTCCAATGGCTATTTCAATTTTCTTTTTTTAAATTCCGAAAATAGTAAAAAAATAAATAATGGGCCGAACCGGAACCGGCCCATTATTACTGTCATTGCGTCTTGTTACAATTATTGACGATACAATACAACGACCCCATGATTAAGATGATTTAAATACGATTAATTTCTTGGTGTGATGTGAACTCTCTCTATATATATATACACGTACAATTTACAAACAGAGGAGAGAGCTGCATGCACGTCCGTCACATTATTCGCTTAAAAAATTTCTTGTGGATCATATGTACATACAAAACATGCTAGTTAAACAAATAGTTATCCTATAGCTCTATTTTTTCTCTTAAAAAATTCAATAAGAAACAGGTAAAAAGATTATCGGCAAGGATTCATTATTCAATGCGTCCCAAACTAGCATAACATTCTTTCTTCTCTCCCTATATTTAGAAAAAACCATCGACTGTCTACGATTAACCCTCGGAAATATTTGATGAAAGAACGAAATGGAAGGTCCAAGTGAAGATTTCAATGGCCCTCGACGAAGCTCTTCGAGTATAAATACGCAACCCAAATGGAATACGAATTCTCATCTAGCCTTCCATTTTAAATACAATAAATAAAGCACATACAAACAATAGTATTATATTTAGTACGTACCATGGCTAGATCATCACCATCTCCTTCAACGACAACATTGATGATGGGCTTCATGTTGTTATTTGCAGCGCTGCTCCTATCGGCCGCCGAGGGAAGAACATTATTCTCCACGACTATTTCTTTGGAGACAAACTACATTGGTTATCCTGCGATTGGAAGGAATACGCCTGCAAGAGGTGGGGCCCCCGGCTCGCCGTCCAACAAATACTCGAGAGGTTGCGGCCTAGCAGAAGGATGTCGATCAGGCGATGGCCCCGGCGCCGCCTCCAATTAATTAAAATCATCAAATAATAATCATCATAATATATCAATTACGTATGTATGTACGTACGTGCTGTCTTTCTTCTTCGAATTAAAGCAATGGAAGATCACATCGTGATTGTCATTATTATTGTAATAATAAAGTCATAATGATATTTTCATTGACCATTCTTCTCATTATCATGTACCAATTCGAAACATGTCAATCAATATTAGTATATCTAGAAAGTAATGGATTAGATGATGGTAGACTACGAACAAAGGTTACCCACGTAAACACATATATATAGATATGTATAAATTAACAAGTAGTATATAAATATAGACCGCAACACAAGATACTGATGTTTTGTGAGGGTATAAAATAGCGGCGTTTCTCATCTAGCTACTCAAGCTGAAAATACTATAGGCCGTGTTCCAAAGTAAAAATAAAAAGTTTTTTTTTGGTTCAGTACAAATTTCTAAAATGAAAACAGAATAATGAACCGAAACTTTGGATTTAGTTAGGCTCGGTTGCTTAACCGAGCAACTAAATCCACAAATGGAGCCTATTTAGTGTATATTTGTAACGTAACGATGTGGTCAATATATGGTGTAGGTATATTCCTATTTATATTCATATCATACGTTAAAATATGAATGAACCGTGACATGCAATATCACTATAGTAAAACCTCTATAAATGAATAACATTGGGACTATCGACTTTTATTAATTTAGAGAGATATTAATATATCGATAAATTAATATTTCATTAATTAAAAGAGAGACTCTTTAAATTCAACAAACAAATTTAAAATGTATTGACGATAATGAATTCAAATGTATTTTATTAATTATTAATACACTAAAAACAATTTAGAAGTATGAATTAAAAAATATCGTTTCAAAATTAGTCAAGGTACAATATCAAATGCTCTTTGGATATCATTGAAGCACCGTTCAACCAACTTTCAGAAGGATAGGGATATTAATCGACACAAAATAGCGACAACATTGCTTCACAATTTTTTGTTGCAGCTAGAGAACTCGACATCGGAATTATTGATTAAAATTTAAGAAACTAGTAACAAATAGATTCTTATTTTAGCAAATTACCATAATTTGTAATTGTAATTTTTAAGAATTATTAATTTAGAGTTTTAAAGGGGCGTAATATTTACATAGGAATTTTCAAAAAGTTATACCTTATTATCTTATCGAATTTGACTATTTTTAACAAAGACCCAAGTCGGGACCGAAAGATTTTATTATTTTAGAGAGGTTATTAATTTATCGAGTATTAATTTATAGAGGTTTTACTGTATATTTATGGGAGTAGACTTATACTATTTATTATCGACGACACCATTGCAAGAGCTTAAATCATAAGTTTTATTAATAGTTACTTCCTCCGTCCCACTTATTTCTTCCCATCTTTCTATTTCGGCGTCCCACATAATTCTTCCCATTTCATTTTTGGTAAAAATTATCCCACTAATTAAACTAATTACACCATTAATATTAAAAAATTCTTCTTGATTTGCGTGTCTATTAATAACTTTTCTCTCTCCATACCTCAAAAGGTGTACAATAATATTAAAATAATGTGGTTTTTTAATCTCCGTGCCCACTAATCTTTGGAAGAAATAGCCGGGACAGAGGTAGTACTTTTTTTTATTTCATTGGAGTTTTCTTTTTATTATATATTATAATTTTTTGTGCATTTATTCCCATCGTTATCATGTTTTTAATTTTGTATAATCTAGTTTCTATCATATCCCCTCACATCTAAACTAATTTCCATTTTTTTATCTAACCACAGACATGTCATGTTAAAATGTGTGGTCAAAAGGATTCGTATCCACGACCTCTCTGATACTATGTTAAATGATCATTTCAACTGAAAATTTGAAGGTGTTGTGTTTGATATTTTAAATTTATATAGTTTATTTCCAATAGGCCAGGAAAACAATAAAATAGAAACTTCTGAAAGATACCACATATTTATAACAATATGCTCCTTATTATATCTATAACACTTAGAAATTACTACGGTTTCTTCGTGTAATTTCTTACAACATACCACATACATACTTGCAGCTACGCTCTATAACCATTCTTACAGTGGACGCTTACTTATCTAGATAAAAAGAAACAACAATGAAAATAACAGAAGAATGCTATAGTACCTCTCCTCACCCTTATTATTACAAAATAAGCAAATATAGCAGTAGTTACGTTATTATCAACAAAATGATACTAACAATAAATAGTAGTGGTGCAATGCATTAATTATACATTACAGTTAAATCCTTCTTGGCATCCTCAATTTTTCTAGCAGGACCATCACTACGGCATCTATCTATGGCCCTGCAAGGCCTATACCCTGGATCATTTACGATGTCCGTGGGCCCGCCTGGTTTGCTTCGAGGATTGTCGGAACTAACACACCATACCAATATGCCTTGCGTTTGCTGGCGTTAATATAGATGCAATTAGAATAATAATCGCAAGCGCAACGCTCATCGCAAGCTTCTTAGCCATGGCTAAATAGCTGCTTGGTAATAATAACTTCCTATCTTCTGCTTATTCTTCTTCTTGTTTTTATTTTTCTTGGATGTTAGACTGATTATGCATAATGCGAGCTTATATAGCAGGTGGTTTGCTTTCAGCTTCCTATAAAATTCCACAGCGAAAGTAGGGATCAGTAGGCTTTGCATGAAATGAAGAGTTTCAATGGTTTTTAGTCGCTTAAGAATATACGATCATAATATAGAAGAAGTGCCAATCAAAGAATCATATTTTTGGTGGAGACACAAAACTCCGTTGCCCTTTACAAGGAGTCAACACAACAGCTAACCATCGCATTCCAACTGAAATAACAGACACATCTTCCATGCAGTATATTGTTAAAAAAGAATTACAACGTAAATAAAGAAAATGGGGAGGTCAACGACGATGGTAATGAGGTGCAATATAATAATAAGGGTCATTTCGAAATCAGGCCCCATTAAGGTTTGATTTCGATTCAGGCCCTATTTGAAAATTTTTTAGGTTAAAGGACCAATTTTGTGTGGTGTAAAAAGTGGTATGAAAGATATATGAACTGATATAGAATGATCGTTTTGTGTTACAAACATTAAACATACTGGTATGTCAGAGCAATAAAGTGGTACTGCAGAAAATAAATTGGTATCAGATGATTATAAACTGGTACCGGATTATGGTTTTGTGGTACAAATTCAACATACTGGTATGTAAGAGTAATAAAGTGGTACTGCATAAAAACGGGTCCTTAAACTAATTTTTTTCCCAAAGGGTCTGAATCCTAAATAATACTTATGTAGGGGTCTGAAATGAAAATGCCCCTAATAATAACGGTTTGTTGTAATAATAACGACTTGATACATCGCACGTATGCTAAATACTCATGGACTATATGTACAAACATGCAAAACATATAATTAAACATATAGTTATCCTAAAGCTCTATTTGTCTCTAAAAATCGATTAAAACCGGGTGATGATTATCAGCGAGGAAAGGATTCATTATTCAATAGTCGTCGCGACCCACAAGCCACTTAACTAACTAACATAACATTGTTTCTTACTGCCTATATTTAGAAAAAACCCATCGACTGTCTACGATTAACCCTCGGAAATATTTGATGAAAGAACGAATGGAAGGTCCAAGTGAAGATTTCGATGGCCCTCGACGAAGCTCTTCGAGTATAAATACGCAACCCAAATGGAATACGAATTCTCATCTAGCCTTCCATTTTAAATACAATAAATAAAGCACATACAAAACAATAGTATTATATTTAGTACGTACCATGGCTAGATCATCACCATCTCCTTCAACGACAACATTGATGATGGGCTTCATGTTGTTATTTGCAGCGCTGCTCCTATCGGCCGCCGAGGGAAGAACATTATTCTCCACGTCATCGTCTTCATCGACTATTTCTTTGGAGACAACTACATTGGTTATCCTGCGATTGGAAGGAATACGCCTGCAAGAGGTGGGGCCCCGGCTCGCCGTCCAACAAATACTCGAGAGGTTGCGGCCTAGCAGAAGGATGTCGATCGGGCGAGGGCCCCCGGCGCCGCCTCCATTAATTAAAATCATCAAATAATAATCATCATAATATATCAATTACGTATGTATGTACGTACGTGCTGTCTTTCTTCTTCGAATTAAAGCAATGGAAGATCACATCGTGATTGTCATTATTATTGTAATAATAAAGTCATAATGATATTTTCATTGACCATTCTTCTCATTATCATGTACCAATTCGAACATGTCAATCAATATTAGTATATCTAGAAAGTAATGGATTAGATGATGGTAGACTACGAACAAAGGTTACCCACGTAAAACAACATATATATAGATATGTATAAATTAACAAGTAGTATATAAATATAGACCGCAACACAAGATACTGATGTTTTGTGAGGGTATAAAATAGCGGCGTTTCTCATCTAGCTACTCAAGCTGAAAATACTATAGGCCGTGTTCCAAAAGTAAAAATAAAAAGTTTTTTTTTTTGGTTCAGTACAAATTTCTAAAATGAAAACAGAATAATGAACCGAAACTTTGGATTTAGTTAGGCTCGGTTGCTTAACCGAGCAACTAAATCCACAAATGGAGCCTATTTAGTGTATATTTGTAACGTAACGATGTGGTCAATATATGGTGTAGGTATATTCCTATTTATATTCATATCATACGTTAAAATATGAATGAACCGTGACATGCAATATCACTACAGTAAAACCTCAATAAATGAATAACATTGGGACCATCGACTTTTATTAATTTAGAGAGATATTAATATATCTATAAATAATATTTTATTAATTAAAAGAGAGACTCTTTAAATTCAACAAACAATTTAAAATGTATTGACGATAAATGAATTCAAATGTATTTTATTAATTATTCATATACTAAAACAATTTAGAAGTATGAATTAAAAAAAATATTGTTTCAAAATTAGTCAAGGTACATATCAAATGCTCTTTGGATATCATTGAAGCATCGTTCAACCAACTTTCAGAAGGATAGGGATATTAATCGACACAAATAGCGACAACAGTGCTTCACAATTTTTTGTTGCAGCTAGAGAACCTCGACATCGGAATTATTGACTGCAATTAAAAAAAGTTGGTGATGAAATCCAATTAGATTAAAATTTAAGAAAACTAGTAACAAATAGATTCTTATTTTAGTAAATTACCATAATTTGTAATTGTAATTTTTAAGAATTACTAATTTAGAGTTTTAAAAGGGCGTAATATTTACATAGGAATTTTCAAAAAGTAATATCTTATTATCTTATCGAATTTGACTATTTCTAACAAAGGCCCAAGTCGGGAACGAAAGATCTTATTATTTTAGAGAGATTATTAATTATCGAGTATTAATTTATAGAGGTTTTACTGTAATTTATGGGAGTAGACTTACACTATTTATTATCGACGACGCCATTGCAAGAGCTTAAATCTTTATTAATAGTTACTTTTTTATTTCATTGGAGTTTTCTTTTTATTATATATTATAATTTTGTGCATTTATTCCCATCGTTATCATGTTTTTAATTATGTATAATCTAGTTTCTATCATATCCCCTCACATCTAAACTAATTTCCATTTTTTTTTATCTAACCACAGACATGTCATGTTAAATTTGTGGTCAAAGGATTCGTATCCACGACCTCTCTGATACTATGTTAATGATCATTTCAACTGAAAATTTGAAGGTGTTGTTTTTGATATTTTTAAATTTATATAGTTTATTTCCAATAGGCCAGGAAAACATTAAAATAGAAACTTCTGAAAAGATACCACATATTTATAACAATATGCTCCTTATTATATCTATAACACTTAGAGATTACAACGGTTTCTTCGTGTATTTCTTACGACATACCACATACATACTTGCAGCTAGTGGACGCTTACTTATCTAGATAAAAAGAAACAACAATGAAAATAACAAGAAGAATGCTATAGTACCTCTCCTCACCCTATTATTATTAAAATAAGCAAAATATAGCAGTAGTTACGTTATTATCAGCAAAATGATAACTAATAATAAATAGTAGTGGTGCAATGCATTAATTATACATTACAGTTAAATCCTTCTTGGCATCCTCAATTTTTCTAGCAGGACCATCACTACGGCATCTATCTATGGCCCTGCAAGGCCTATACCTGGATCATTTACGATGTCCGTGGGCCCGCCTGGTTTGCTTCGAGGATTGTCGGGAACTAACACACCATAGCCAATATGCCTTGCGTTTGCTGGCGTTAATATAGATGCGATTAGAATAATAATCACAAGCGCAACGCTCATCGCAAGCTTCTTAGCCATGGCTAAATAGCTGCTTGGTAATAATAACTTCCTATCTTCTGCTTATTCTTCTTCTTGTTTTTATTTTCCTTGGATGTTAGACTGATTATGCATATGCGAGCTTATATAGCAGGTGGTTTGCTTTCAGCTTCCTATAAAATTCCACGGCGAAAAGTAGGGATCAGTAGGCTTTGCATGAAATGAGGAGTTTCAACGGTTTTTAGTCGCTTAAGAATATACGATCATAATATAGAAGAAATGCCAATCAAAGAAATCATATTTTTGGTGGAGACACTAAACTCCGTTGCCCTTTACAAGGAGTCAACACAACAGCTACCATCGCATTCCAACTGAAATAACAGACACTCTTCCATGCAGTATATATGCGGAAAATCGCACGACTTGAAAGTTAAAAAGATTACAACGTAAAAAAGAAAAATGGGGGGGGGGGGGGGGGGGTCAACGACGATGGTATGAGGTGCAATATAATAATAAGGGTCAATTCGAAATCAGGCCCCATTAAGGGTTTGATTTCGAATTCAGGCCCTATTTGAAATTTTTTTAGGTTATTGACCCATTTTGTGTGGTGTAAAAAAGTGGTATGAAAGATATACGAACTGGTATAGAATGATCGTTTTGTGTTACAATCATTTAACATACT
>JAPQWV010005024.1:0-23622 GCA_027422505.1 Craterostigma plantagineum | reverse complement strand
AATATAAACACTGCAAATAGAACTCCCACCTGAGCTTCAGCGTAGCTTCCTTTAGCCTCTATGCCCCGCTGAAACTAACAATCAACGATGGAAACGCCTCGCCAAGGGGCCGGCCATGGCGCTGGGCCACCAACGCCTTGGCCCTCTTCTGCATACTCACCAACACATTATGCCAAGAGTTAGCTCTACTGTTACTACCACTCGAAAAACCCCTCCTTTTCCCATTCAAACCACAACACTCAGTGGACCCAAATCTTCAGTATTCAGTGCCAAAACCTCGTCGACTGTAGCACCATCGAGCACCCATACTAAGCAGGCACAATACCCTCTCGTCATCTCAGAATCACTATCGGCCGATAACCTAATTCTATCATCTCCATCAAGCTCAACGCTCACCAAACTTGTGCAGTACATCCAGGAACTCTATTTTCCGTAGTTCTCAACGAATCGTCCAAAGGTGCGAGCTTTTCTGCGTAGCGAAGGAGCCTCTTCACGCGGTCCACTGGCTCGGCGATTGACTGGAATTCCTCAATCAAAGATTGAAGCTTTACCGTCGATTCGGTGTCGCGAGCGGCGGCGGGATGATCGGAGGTCACCGCCGGGCATAAAACGACGACGTCCTCGACGTGGGCCGCAAGGTAATTGACGAAATGATACGTGGGTTTTCCGAATTGATGCAATTCATAGAGGCATACTGCAAGGCGGGCCTGTTGAGGTTTTGATCTGGTAATGATTTAGGGTTCGTAGAGTTATGGCAGAAAGATGAAGAAACGGGCCTAGCTGATAGGATTGATGAGTTCATTTTTTCCCCTTCTTTTCGAGCTGAACTTCGTTTCTGATTCTCTCTGTATGAGTGAGTGCGTCGACTTCGCTGTTGAGGTGTGCGCAGCTGTGTGCGAATAATTGGTCTGAATTGGAGAAGAAAAGTTTTGTCTTGGATAGTGAAATTGATTATAACAAAAATTGTAATGAAGGAGAAAGACGGATTGCCATTGGATTAATGATCGGTGGAAATAGGCCAGCCACAACACGCCAAAAAGGAAAAAAGAGTGCAACTTTTATAGATTAAAATAAGTGATATATGTGCATATTGAATTTTCAAAGTTTCGATTACAATAAGATGATTATATATAAACGTTTAATCATCACCATACAATGTATCGTCAATAAGATGATTATATAAAGGTTTAATCATCACCATACTGTATCGTGTGATAAAACGTCAAGAAAAATTTAAAGCATATATTATAGTGTTTATGGCGGCTTTAGGAAGGAAAATACAGCGATGTTCGAAAATATGATACAAGGGTTTTAATTGAGAAGCAAACATGAAGAAATACCATACCAATTTCGAATATTTTGTATAACTATCAATGAAATAGACTAATTACATTATCATCGTCGACAAGATCTGCTGCAACTTTCACTAGTTTACATATTTGTACTATGATGATTGTTAGGATATGCTGAAACCCCGATAATTGTTTGCCCGAAAAATGACGATAATAAATAAACGGACGAAAATAAATTTGGACAGTGACACGAGGTTTACGTGGTTCGGTCAGAATGACCTATGTCCACGGGGCGGAGGTTAGAACTTCTTTATTATGTGAAGACATTACAGACACGTACTCTGACGTGATACAAAAGCAGCTACAACAATATAATGAGTAGACTACAGAAAATATTATTCGAAGGAGAGGACGAAGATCTGTGTTGTGATGGTGGTGATTCTTCTACTGCTGCTTCGTAATATGCCTATTTATAGCTGAGTTTTGCCTTGATCTGCCGTTTGAACACATGTTTGTGAACATAGAAAATTAAAACAGCAAAGTTCTTATTTTTGGCAGCAGCCGCGCGTTCCTTTATTCAGCCAACCTTGGACGTTCAAAAGCCACATGCTCCTTTGACCAAAAACAATTCGGCGCCTCACTATCAAGGTCACCACATCAACAAATCTCCACCTTGACATTGATTCCGAAAATTACTCCACCTTAATTTAGAATATCTTTATCTCCATCCGACCTTAGCCCCAACGGGCTAGTTCACCAACTTTAAAACACCAATCAAGTCCAAGCAATGCTTGAACTTGAAACTGGAAGAGCCTTCGTAAACAAATCCGCAGGATTATCCTTTGTGTTAATCTTCTTGATAAACACCTTCTTATCTGCAATGATATCACAAATAAAATGATACTTAACGTCAATATGGTTAGTCCTTTCGTGATACATCTGATCCTTAGTCAAATGAATCGCACTTTGACTATCACAGAAAATCGTAACAACTCCCTGATTCTGAGTTAATTCACTGAATAACCCCTTCAACCACAAGCTTCCTTGTCGCATCAGTAATCGCCATGTATTCTGCTTCAGTAGTAGATAACGCCACTACATGCTGTAGAGTAGCTTTCCAGCTAACTGCACAACCCCCAATACAAAATACATAACCAGTAAGAGATCGTCGTTTATCGAGATCACCTGCGTAGTCTGAATCAAAGAAGCCAATGAGAGTATCGATGTTTATGCCAAACTCCAACAAAAGCTTATAGTACCCTTCAAGTATCTGAGAATCCACTGCTTGCCAGTGTTCTTTCCTTGGATTAGCCATATACCTGCTAACAACACTAACAGACTGTGAAATATCAGGGCGTGTACATACCATTGCACATAATACTGCCGACTGCACTAGAGTAGGGAACTCGTGCCATGTACGTTTCTCCCTCATCTGATGATGGTGACTGAGCAGCGCTTAGCCTAAAATGGCTAGCAAGAGGAGTGCTGACTGGTTTGACATCGTGCATGCCAAAACGTTCCAAAACCTTTTTGAGGTAACTTTCCTGGGTCAGGTGCACTTACCAGCTCCTCTATCACGTCTAATCTCCATACCAAGAATCTTCTTAGCTGCTCCTAAATCTTTCATCTCAAATTCACCATTCAATAAGGCCTTCAACTGGTGAATTTCTGCAAGATTCTTAGCCGCAATGAGCATGTCATCAACATATAACAACAGATAAATGAACGAACTATCATTTAACTTCCGGAAGTAAACACAACTATCATACTTGCTCATGGAGAAACCATGACCCAACATGAAAGAATCAACCGTTTATACCATTGTCTTGAAGACTGCTTTAATCCGTATAAGGATTTCTTCAACAAACAAACTTGGTCTTCCTTGCCTTCAACTATGAAGCCCTCAGGTTGCTTCATATAAATCTGTTCATCTAAATCACCATGTAAGAACGCTGTCTTGACGTCAAGCTGTTCTAACTCCAAATCATACATGGCAACGAATGCAAGTAATACACGAATAGAGCTATGTCAAGCACAGGTGAGAATACATCATTAAAATCAACACCTTGTACCTGACTATAGCCTTTCGCGACTAATCGTGCCTTATACCTTGCATCGTCAGAACCAGATAAACCTTCTTTCTTCTTGAAGACCCACTTACATCCGACTATTTTCTTTTCTTCGGCGGCGACACAAGAATCCATGTTCCATTCTTGCGCAGAGACTCCATTTCTTCATTCATCGCTACCAGCCACTTATCAGAATATCATCGTTTATTGCCTCCGAATAGGTAGAAGGTTCACCGCCTCCACCTGTTTCTTGCGCCACTGATAAAGCGTATGAAACTAAATTCACGTACCGCTGTGGTAGTCGAATCTTCAGTCTCTGTCTATCTCTGGCTATAGAATATTCCTGCTCGGTGCTTTCATCTTCAATAGGATCTGAATCAGGTTCTGGCTCATCTTCTTGATCTGTTGAACTCGTAGCAGGGTCATCTGAAGAAATCTTTGTTGATCTCGAGCTCCACCTCGCTGTGTACACTGTCCTTCTTTTCTTCATTAGAAGAATTAGTGACTCTTTCGAAGGATGTAACATAGAAGACTCGTCAAATGTAACATCTCTGCTAATTATGAATTTGGGTGACTTGGGATCGGGATTATATAGTCTATATCCTTTCACACCTGAAGCGTAACCGAGAAAATACATTTCTTAGATCTAGGCTCTAACTTTCCCTTGTTTACGTGCATATAAGCTGGGCACCCAAATATTCTTAAGTTGGAGTAATCAGCAGGAGTACCTGACCATACTTCCTCGGGAGTCTTGAAGTTGATCGGTGAACACGGTGAGCGGTTGACAATATAACATGCTGCGGTGATAGCTTCAGCCCAAAAATCATTTGTCAACCCAGCGTTGGAGATCATACATCGAGCTCTCTCTAAAAGTGTTCGGTTCATGCGCTCGGTAACACCATTTTGTTGAGGCGTCATTCTAACAGTGTGATGTCGAGCAATACCTTCATTTTTGCAGAACTCATTGAACTTGCTTCCGCAAAATTCTAAGCCATTATCTGTCCGCAACCGCTTGATCTGTTTTCCTAGCTGCTTTTGAATCAAAGCTTTCCATTGTTTAAATGTTAGGAAACATCACTTTTTCTGCTTAAGAAAATAGACCCAGACTTTCCTTGAAAATCATCAATGAAAGTCAACATGTATATTGCACCACCTTTGGACGGAACACGAGAAGGACCCCATACATCAGAATGAATATAATCTAAAGTACCTTTCGTCTTGTGGACAGCTGGCGAATTGAAGCTGACTCGTTTTCTGCTTCCCAAAAATACAATGTTCGCAAAGTCCATCTTACCAGTACATTGACCGCAAAGTAGGCCCCGCTTGCTTAAAATCGTCAAGCCTTTTTCTCCCATGTGTCCAAGTCGCATATGCCATAATCTCATGGTATCAACCTCCGGGGATGTCGAAACTGCAGCGGAACCTATAACAGTTGTTCCCTGCAAAATATATAAATTTCCAGACCCGCAAGCTTTCATCACGACAAGGGCACCTCTGGCAATTTTCAAAACTCCACCTTCACCTGAGAACCTGCACCCTTGAGATTCAAGTGTGCCTAAAGAGATAAGATTTCTCTTCATATCTGGAACATGTTTTGACTTCTGTGAGCGTTCGGATGATTCCGTCGAACATCTTGATCCTAACTGTACATTTACCGACAACTTTACACGGAGCATCATTTCCCATTAAGACGTATCCACCATCGAATTTTTCATATGTGGAAAAACAATCTGGCTCCGACTTATATGGTAAGAACAACCCGAATCTAAGATCCACTCATTATCAGACCTAACAATATTTGCAGTTGCTACAAAAATAGTTCCATCGCTCTCATCTGCAGCTACACTAGCTTCGGCGGGTTTATTATTTTGCTGATTATTTTTCTCCTTATTTTTTAATTTAAAACAACCAGCTTTAATGTGACCCTTTTTCTTGCAAAAATTACAGACTTTATTTCTGTACCTGGATTTTGACCTTTCTTTAGATCTGCTACTTTCAGCTTCTCTACGTTCTGGTCTTCCGGTGCAAACAGGCCTTCTGCCTGGCTACCACTTGTTTCTCCCGTAATATCACTGTCTATCTGTTCTTTCGATTGTAAGCAGATTTGACACTAGCATACAATATCGTATCTTTCCCATAGATTATGGTGTCACGAAATGCTTTAACGACGAGGGAAGGGACACAAACAATATTATGGCCTGATCTTCGTCCGTCACTTTTACTTCTACGTTCGCCAAATCAATAATGATAGAATCGAATTTATCGAGATGCGAGAGAATAGAAGTACCTTCCGTCATTTTCATACTGTATAGCTTCTGCTTTAAATAAAGCCGATTCTCCTTAGTCTTCTTCATGTAGATAGCTTTTAACGCATCCCACATACCCATGGCCGTCGTCTCCGTCGCAACTTCTTGTAAAACCTCGTAAGAGAGATTTAAGATAATAGCCAATCTGGCTTTCTGGTCCAACTCATTAAATTGATCGTCCTTCATTTCGGTTGGTTTCTTCTTTGCGCCTTCAAGCTCCACCTCACAACCGTCTTGAATAAGTATGGCCTCCATCTTGAGACTCCACATTGCAAAGTTGACGTTTATGTCGAACTTTTCAATTGACATTTTTGTTATCGTCATGGTGGCTAAAAATTTAATCGGGTTGGCTCTGATACCAATTTGTTAGGATATGCGGAAAAACCCCGATAATTATTTGCCCCGAAAAATGATGATAATAAATAAACGAGACGAAAAATAAATTTGGACAGTGACACGAGGTTTACGTGGTTCGGTCAGAATGACCTACGTCCACGGGCCGGAGGGTAGAACTTCTTTATTATGTGGAAATATTACAGACACATACTCTGACGTGATACAAAAGCAGCTACAACAATATAAGGAGTAGACTACAGAAAATATTAATCGGAGGAGAGGACGAAGATCTGTGTTGTGATGGTGGTGATTCTTCTACTGCTTCGAAATATGCCTATTTATAGGCTGAGTTTTGCCTTGATCTGCCGTTTGAACACATGTTTGTGAACATAGAAAAATTTAAAACAGCAAAGTTCTTATTTTTGGCAGCCCGCGCGTTCCTTTATTCAGCCAACCTTAGACTTTTCAAAAGCCACATGCTCCTTTGACCAAAAAATTCGGCGCCTCACTATCAAGGTCACCACATCAACAATGATGTCCGTTCCAACTAGTAATCTGTCAGTATCTTCAGTCTTCCCTGTCATAATACTAATTTTCATCGTTTTCCTTGGAAAATGGATGATCTCAACAACAGCTTCATCCCATAAAGAGAAGCTCCTCCCTCCATCTCCGACGAAGCTTCCATTGATAGGAAACCTTCACTAGCTCGGCGAACTTCCACACAGATCCCTTCACTCATTGTCCAAACGCCATGGCAGTCTCATGCTTCTACACCTCGGCCAGTTCCCCTCTTAGTCGCCTCATCCATCGAAGCAGCTCGTGAAATACTGAAGAACCAAGACCTGATATTCGCAAGCAGGCCCAAGCTACGCATCGCTGATAAGCTCTTCTATGGCCTCAAGGACGTAGCTTTCGCTCCTTACGGCGAGTATTGGAGGAACGTTAGGGGCTTCTGCATATCTCAGCTTCTGAGCAAGAAAAGGGTTCAATCTCTCAGGAAGGTTAGGGAAGAAGAGACGTCACTAATGGTAGAGAGGATTAACGAATGGGAGCTTTAGGGAAGAAGGCTGTGAACATGAGCGATGCCTTGAGTCGGGCTTTTCAATGACGTCATTTGCAGGCGACGCTGGGCACGAAGTACAGTGAAGATTCTGGGAATCATTTTAGTGTTTTGTTCGTCGAGCTCATGGAGCTGTTGGGAGCTAAGAGAATCAGATATTACGTACCACGGCTGGGCTGGGTCGATCGAGCCATAGGGTTGGATTCGAGGGTGGAGAGGCTCGCTGAGAGGTTCGACGAATTCTTGGACGTGGCGATCGAAGATCATCGGAGGAATGTAATGACGAAAGGTGATGAAGAAAGAGACTTTCTTGATATATTATTGGACCATCAGCAGAAGGCGTTCTTCGACGATGATTCAATCAAAGCTCTTGTCTTGGTAAGAGCAAACATTAACACGAATTATTCACATTAACACAAATTCTTGGCCGCCATTTCACCAGCAAATGTTTTCCGCCGGGACGCATACGAACGCCGCCTCCCTCGACTGGACAATGGCAGAGCTCGTAAGAAACCCTAAAGCCATGGGCAAACTAAAGAGAGAGGTAAGAGAAAATCGCCGCGCAGAACGAAGGGAATGTTGTTTTTCGGCGCGTTGCGCCAATACTAGTGTGGCGACCCTCGTTTTCTAAGTAAGATTAGTGGCGGATTTCCGCAACGTAAGCCGCGGAAGGCCGTCTAATTAAAACTTTTTCCTAAATAATATATATTACTATAAAAGTCGGTCTACATCGTTATCTTTGTACGCGGGCCGAAGCCCCAAAATATCAAAAGAACCAAAAATCTTAAAGCCGATCCACAGGTCTTCATCCATGTACCGCCCCGCCCTCAAAAGTCCGTGGAGCACCGCCACCAGCCGCCTCAGTCTTGACGCGCGTCGGCGTCAGACTCAGTACCTACAACACGTAAACACTGAGCGACTTGCCCAGTAGGTGAATAAAAATGCATGTATGCACGTGAACGCTCATTCCCAACCCCAATATCTTACATGCAATGTTCACTCTTTCTTTATCCCACAATCCTATTTCAAATCACACAACACAGGGCCCTAGGTCAGACTCGACACCTCGCGCGCCCATAATAATAATATACGGAAGCATACAATAGCAGCGTTTTGACGATCACGCAACTGCCCTGCTAGGCCGCTCTTCCGTAAGCGGTAGCCTACGCCGACAGCGTTTTGACGATCACGCAACTGCCCTGTCAGGTCGCTCCTCCGCTGAAAATATAATCACGACGGTTTTGCACCTCGGGACACTCACGCCCGAGTAGACAGATCGATCACGCCTGTCTGCCGTCAGGTGTCATACGAGTACCAACCTCGACTCCTCAACGAGTCAACAACAAAATCACAAATATCTCATTCTACCCCGCTCGACAATATTCAAATCAACCGTCTCAATACGGTGTAAATATCTCACCCCTGAGATATGATATGCATATGCCATGCCATATAAACGTGATAACATATAAAAGCATGATCCACATGAACCGTACATAAAATATGTATAACACGTAAATCACGTAAATCATTTAATCACATAGAAGCACATAAAGCACAAACATGTGTTTACGTATTGTCGATGAATAATTCACCTACCTGTCCTCCCGCTATCGCTAAATAAGCGGTCTGATGGAATCCCTATAAGTTGATTCTCCCACTTCTCAGTAAAATTCTCGAGGTGTTAAGCTTTGAATTTGGTTGGTATCCCTTGGCTTGTAATGAACTTCTTTCGTTACTAGCTTGTGGTGTTATATGAGGGTTTTCTCTCTTTATGTTATAGTTCTTTTCTCATTCTGTTCTTTCTTTGATGATCAATCGTTATATGATAAGAATTAGAGCTTAGGAATTTGTGAGTGATGTGACTAATTGATGACTAAGCTTTTCTCTCCTAGGTTAAGGAACTTCTTACGTGTATTCAACTTTACTTCATTGTGATTGGTTGATTGTTATCCTCACTAGGCTAAAATAAATCGATTAAATGATCCTTCGAAAGTTGATCTCGACATCTTAGTGATATGTAGCTCGACATCTTGCTTAAACAACTAATATCGAGATCTCATATCAACTTATGTAAATATACCTCGACATTTCAACTTACTAATTAACTTTTATTAATACATCTCGACTTTCTATGCTAGTCTCGACATCTTCTATGCTTAGCATAACTCATGTATCGAAATCTTTAAAAGGTACATGTCGAGACATCATTATTATTAACGCATTCTCGAAATGTTACTAATGTCGAGGTCCTCAACCATCGAGTCTTATAAATATCGAACTATTGTATATGTCGACATCTTACAAATGTCGAATTCTTTAGAAAATGTCGAAAACCTTTAAATCTTCTCAAAATAACTCTCCCTTAAAACACGATGAATTCCTTAAGAACAGACTAAACTATAAAGATTTCCTTTTCAAAAATCATGCTAAACCCAGAAGATGGTACGGTCTAATGATCATTAAATTAAAATCCTTAGGAAATGTATCTTACTTTGGAAAATAATCGCAGCTTACATCTCGTCACTTAACACCTATGATTATAAGTTGAAATTCAAAAACCGTAAATCATCCCAACATGGTGAACTTCGAACTTTCTTATAATCATCATGTACTCAAGTACGGACATATATTATTATTAAACAAGCTTATTAAATTTAAAGTTCCACAACTAAATTTCTCCACAAAATTTCCTAATTCGCAAAATAATAATTAATTACAACAAAATCCCGTATTAAAATTTACGGGTATTACAACTAGTTTGTTATTTGTTTCGACTTCACACACTAATATTTTATGTTCACTATATTGTTAAGCTTGCAACACTCTCGGACAGCTTTATTTAGCTCTCTCGTGCTAGTTTTTATATTACACACTCACAATTAGTGTTTTTGTGAGAGGGAGAAGAAAAGGAGAAAATATTGAATTATTTTGCCCATACACATTCTATTCTCTAGTTACATTGCCCTTACACCATTGCCCTTACACATAATTTTGCATGATAAACTACTTGGATAAATTTTTTATTCAAGAATAATCTGTTAAAGGTCGAAAAATAATTTATTCGAGTATTAGTAGGAAAATAGGAAATGTTCGTAGACTAAACTCGAGTAAAGTATTTTTATTCGATTTTTTCCGGGTAGAAAAACGAATTATGTTTATTTCAATATCAAGGTGTAAAAATATAAATATTTCGATGGTTTAGAGACTTTACAAGTTCGAATAGGTCAACAAATTTACTCGAATTTTGTTTACTATCCAGATCACAGAATATTAACGTTTTCGAGTTTTTAGCATTCGAAAATGGTTCGGTTAGGTTACTCGAATAAGGTATTTGTATTCGAGTACTTGAAAGGTTCGAATAACAGAAAATTTTGACAAAATTTCATCCCAAATAACACTGAACTCACAGATCAGCATTTCATCCCAAATCAACATATCATCCGAAAATCAAAATATCATTCCAAAATCAATATATCATCATAAAATCAACATTTCATACATTAAAAAAGAGAAATACATTGTCAAGCAGTCCAATTGTTAAGCCATATACAAGTAGTCAAAAAATTCCTAAACAAACCAATTTTTTCATCGTTCAACGAGGAGAGATCATCTCTATTGCCGAACATCGTCGACATCGCTGCTCGCAACATATAGATGTAAATTTGTTGAGGTTATCATTCACCCCGGCGTCTTGAAGCATCAGCGGTATTAACTCAGAAAGGCGTTCGACGTACGGCTTCATCGCTGCCATTGTCGAATCAGTTGACCGGTCTGAGTCGAGGATGTGAATGGTTCTCTCCTTGAACCGAGCGACTAGAAGCACCCAATGGCTTATAAATGCCAATGGGATGACGGAAGCTCCGCTTGGTTCCAGTGGAGGGACAGCTTAGCAGGCGAGGTATTGATCTCTCCCGTAGAGAATAGTCTATACGTGGAAGCATTCCACGGGCAACTTTCGTCTAAGAAGACTGCTTGTGCGAAGTTCGTATGCATGAATGCTACGCGTTCCACAGGAAGCACGTAGCATTCTTGCATCACAATATAACCCTGGAATACCTCGTTGACGTGCTGCAATAATTGCATAATATGTATTAAACGAAATAACTAATTAACTAGAACATATTGACAAAAAAAACATACCGTTTCGGAGATCCAAATTGTGGGAGTGGATAGCTCTACGAGAACGTCTTGTCATACGCCATTATGAAGCCCTCACGTTCCTCCGATCCACTCATTCTTGACAACTCCGCCCTCACTGCATCCCAGCTTTTCAGCCCGAGTCAATGTGATTCTCGAAGTTGCTGAGTCGAGGTTTTGTACATGGAGGGGTTGCTCCGGGCAACGGCACAAACGGCTCTTCAACACCTTTGATCGTTTCTTCTCACGTACAGGCTGACGCCGTCTCCGTTTCTTCTTGGCCTCGTCCTCCCTCACCCCCTCTCGGCCTCCCTCACCTCCCTCTCGGTCTCCACCACCCTCTCCGGTCTCGGCCCCCCTCACCTCCCTCTTGGTCTCAGCCCCCCTCTCTGTCTCGACCTCCCTCTCGGTCTCGACCTCCCTCTCGGTCTCAAAACCCAGAAATGGGAGTAATACACAAACATTAAAACCGAGATTACGAAAAGAGAAACTAATTAAAGTAGGAAGTACGTAAAACGTAAACATACTGATGTTTGCCCCCGGCGTATAATAACTCCTATCCCATTGCCTTGCTGACCTCAGCATCTCGAAACCTAAAAATGTTGATCTTAAGTAATATATATACCAATATAATTTTATATCAAGTAAACATAAATTAAGGCATACCATCGAGCACTATCGTGCGTAACGACCTAATCTCGGCCCTCAACGACCCCATCTCGGCCCTCAACGACCCCATCTCGGCCCGCATATCCCTAATCTCGGCCCTCAACGACCCCATCTCGACCCCATGTACAGGATTGGATGCCTCACGTTGCGGAGGAGGGTATGCCTTACGTTGCGGACGAGGAGACGTCTGAGGAGATGGATTAAGTTGATGGTCAACGCAGTAGACCGACATCCCTTTCAGAAGATGCTCCACTATCCTATGGGATACGGCATCATCCCCGCTGCCACCAAAGTCGCGATCGTGCGGACGTGATCTGAATCAAGTTCAGCATCGGGTGGCGTAAGCAAACACCGCACATCTGTGTATTGTACAAGTTAAAAAACTCAATCGAATTAGGGATATGTAACTCTAAAATCCATATTATAAATAAATATATATACTTACATTCATCTCTGCCTCATTGAAGACATGCTCCACCGCTTCCCATGTTGGAGCAGAACTCTTGGCGAAGTATTTGGTTATGGCACATGCGGGTAACGGGAGTCGTTCGTCGCTTTTCCTCCTTGCAAAATCCCCGACACTCGGCCAACATTCGAATGCAAGAACCTGATAAAAGAGAGTATATTAAGTTAAACAATGTAATATAACTTAAATAAAATAAATTTAATTACCTGGAGCGGTTTGGACGAAGCCACTAATATCGAAGGTCGTCTGGTGCTTTTTCTTGGAAATCATGATCTGACGCTTCTCTAGCCGGTCTTTGTTCAGACCATACAAAACCACGTCAAACGCAATCCTTCCCCAAGGATATTTATTGAACCTATCGAACTCCTCCACCAGACGTAGCCACTCGCTCTTAACTTTCAAATCCCTTTTCACTCCCCGCGGCCCTAGTACCGCGGTGGCAAAATATAGGGCCGCGATCTTTAATTTCTCGATATTCACACCCGTGCCGCCATCGGTTGGAGGATCGCGCATCATATCGTTAATCCTCCACTCCAGATAATCTAAGTATATTACTCTCTTGTCTACGAGTCATAAAACAAACGTTAGTTTTTAAGATTGAAGTAAAAAAGATTCCAATGATAAAAAAACAGGAGAATCATACCAGGCCAATGCCTCCTTGCGAACTCGTTCGATGACGGTATCACTTGATCATCGGCCGCGTGACAGTGCAGGCCGGTGAGCAAGCAATACTCAACCAACAAAATTCGTAACGGTCGCTCCCGAACGACCATCCACAACTCTTGAGAGTCAGGCACATGCTCGACCTGACGGCTCATCAGATACCACATAAGCATGTTGGAGTTGTAGAGGTCTCGGGCCACCATTAGCAGGTTCCCGAACCATCTCCGCCATTTTCCTTTCGTTCAGAAGCGTACGAATGCGTTCAGAAACTAGCATGTACGGTGAGTTCAGCGTAAGGTGGCGTGGTAGAAATTATCAGCCGGCATCTTCCTCGGAAAATATACCTGAAAATTGCAAAAAAACAAAAACAATGTTACTTGAAAAATCCACTGTCTTTCGAACAAACTATTCGAGTTTCGCAAACTCGAAAGTGAATAAGTCACTCGAATAAGATACTCGAATAGAAAACCCGATTAATCGCAATCAAATATTTACTCAAAAATTCACCTAAACCCGTTCGATTTCGATTTCGGCGTTTACCCATCATCTATTTCACATGAAAATAGGTCGATTAAACTCAATGGACACAAAATAACGAAAATGCATTAACGTTAACTCACCGTGACTCTATCGCCCTCGATAATTTCCTCGACACAGTCCCTTCGAAACGCAGCCGGCGTAGCTCTTTTGTTCTTCGTCATTGTATTCGATCTCAGATTTGTGGAAAGATTTCTTCTGTATTCGAGTATAGGAAACAATCGAAGAGAAGGGTAGAATAGGAGAGAAATTAGGGTTCCAATGTTTTTTCAATCTGACAGTTCGAATTCTTATTTATTGTCTTCGACTACAGACATTATTCGAGTTTTTCAATCGAGTTTCGTTATCGAGTTCTAAACTCGAATAAAGTTTTACATCGGCGAGGTTGTACTTTTTCGAGTCTTTTAATACAGTCAGGTAGTATTAACTATTCGAGTTTCTTATACGATTACTTATTCGATTGTGTAAGTTACTCGAAAACTTATTAATTGGAAAAACCGTTCATAAATATTTTTTAGTAAGGGTATTCTAGTCAGTTTCACCCCGACTCCCTTTTGTTTAATTCTTTAAGATTTCAGTCGCTTTTCTCAAAATTTCCCCCGGCCCGGCCCATTGACAGTTCTAGTCTTCGGTCATCCAAGCTCTACACATGGCCGCAGGTTATATCAATTCAAACTCAAATCACTATTCGTTAGCTCGACTTCATTCTACAAACCTGGGATTTCTCTATTAACCAACATTCACCATTCTCAGAAAGGTTACATCAGGCCCGAGGTATCACAGATGCTGATCGAATACAACGCTGAACCAGACATCGAAGACAACAGAGGTCGAACCCCACTAACCTAGCAAAAGAGCTACTCAAAGCCACTCCACAGCTACAGTTCGCCGAAAGCTTGGGCTGGAAACCGTAGTAAGGTGTTGGAAGGAGTTTTATATGAGTTTGCAGAAGTAGAGGAGATTTTAGAGAAGAGGGGCAAAGGCGAGTACTTGGAGTTCTTGGTAAAGTGGAAAGACGGGAGACACAACGAGTGGGTTAAATCTGCTTACGTGGCAGAAGATCTTGTAAGAGATTTCGAGGCGGGTTTGGAATATGCTGTTGCTGAGAGTGTGATCGATAGAAGGAAAGGCGATGGGGGCGAAAGAGAGTATCTTGTGAAGTGGGCTGATATGGAAGAAGCTACTTGGGAATCTGAGGAGAATGTTGATCCCAGCCCAGCTGATCAAAGAGTTTGAGGAAGGGAAGTGATTATTATTATTATTATTATTATTATTATTATTATTATTATTACTAGTTTCATTAATGCGGATTCAACACTTAAATACCTACATCAAAAAAAATTAGGCAGATCAGTCCCTAGTCAGTGTAATTTTTAACCTAGGTACCTAGTTGAATTTTATTTTACTGATAGGTACCTAACTGACGGATTTACCCCTACTAGAACTGGTTTTTTACATCTCTTACCTTGTTTCTTATTTCACGTTCGATCGCTCATAAAAAAAAAGAAAAAATCGCACAGCCCCAAACCAAATCGCGCGATTGCTTGCCAGAAATCGACCCGGGTTTTTTTGGCTTCAGATTCTACGTCATTTGTCCACTCGTTCGTCGTTGTATTCCCTTCTGAAATCGATTGGTAAGTCATTCACAGTATTACCGTAAGTGGTCGCATTTCGTCACGATTAGGGGTTTTTTTTGTGCGCGTTTTTGAATGACATTGATTTGTTGGTCGATTGGGTTTTTCTGTGCGTATATTTCGTCGTGGCTGCTTCATTTGGGGTTTTTTTTGGAATGGGTCGATTTTGGTTTTTTTGAATGGGGTCAATTTGTTGTGGTACTACATTGTAACTGCATTTGGTACCCTCTGTTTTGGCATATTGGTACCCCTTGTGTGAATAAAATGGTACTGCTTACCAAAAGTGGTAGAATAGGGTCAATTTTTTTGGTATTACATTATCACTGCATTAGGTACTCTCTGTTTAGGCAAATTGGTACCCCTTATGTGAGTAAAATGGTACTGCTTGTTACATTGGTTTTATCGGCCGTGGTCATTTGTTTTGGTACTACATTATCACTGCATTTGGTATCCTCTGTTTGGTCAAATTGGTACCCTTGTGTGAATAAAATGGTACTGCTGTTGCTGACATTGTTGTTTTTTTGCAGAAATGCCTCCACGGAACAGATTTGAGCTGGCTTCCCGGTGCCATCCTGCGCTGTTTCGATCTACCATAAACAATTTGAAGGGTAGCATGACCCCAGATCAAGAAGGTCTAAGAAGGTCCACGTTTCATTTTTTTTTAGATATGCCTAAGATGAGTCATTCGTTTGCTCGAATCATCCGGCCTGATGATGAACGGGTGCACTATTGGGCTAATGGTAATACTCTCCGTTACGTTATGAGTTGACCTTTTTTGCTTATGTGTTTATTGATGAATTCAATGCTTTGGGAACTTTCAGATTTGGGTGTATGAGCATGTGCCCTCGTTGGCGCATAAGTGGCAGATGTATATGTTCCCCGAAGATGTATATGTTTCCTCGAATGTTCAATTGGGAAGAAAGTAGGTTTCCCAATGACGTAATCTGCGGAGGCTGAATTGGCTGATTACCTCTGTCGTCCCAATATACCCAACAAAGAAGGAAGTGAAGTTCGTGCATCCGATAAATTTGCTGTCGAAGGTATAAAATTCCAAGTTTTTATGTATTATTTGCTTTTTTCTAACTGTTGAATGAATTATGTGTTGTTAAGGTTGATGGAGGAGTTGGCGGATCTCATTTGGAGTGGAGTGCTCGTGTGGAGAGGTTGGAAGTCGAGTTGAGATTGAAGGACGAGGTTAAGAGATGTAAGGTCAAATATTTCGACGTCGAAGGTTGATATGTCCACGAGGATGCGAGGGAGGAGGTAGAGGCTGAGGATACTGAACGAGTGGATGATAAAGAGGCTGAGGCTAAGGATAGAGATGTGTGCGAGGATGAGGGTGATGAGATATGTTGGTTTTTCTTTTGTGCATGGACGGTTATTTCCAAGTGTGTGCTGTGCTGTGTTGTGTTGTTCTATGATAGTCTGTAATTTATGCAGTACCATATGTTATTGTAGGATTGTATCTTATCCTTTAAGTACAGATTACCAGAATATGCAGGTTAGACCGTACCATTATGTAAATATATGGCGTACCATAAACAGAAGATAAAAAGTACCTTATTTCATATTACCGTACCATATTGCTTACATATAGCGTACCGTAAATGCAGGTTAACCGTACCATTACGTAAATATATACCGTACCTTATATATCGCACATGAAGTACCTTATCTGTTGTACACTAAGGTACCTTGTGTTTTACAGAAGGTATCTTATCATTTTACATATATAGTATCATAACCTGCAGGTTTACCGTATCCAGAATTATACATATACAGTACCCAGATATCAAAGTATATCGTACCATTTGGTTATACGATCGAAAAATAAATACATTCCTAATCGAATCGCGTTTTCCTGCGTGATTTTGACAATACCTAACAATAACGAAATTAAAAAAAAAACATGAAAGCCTAATGCACCGAATTCGCAGATGTAGCACTCACCAAATTATTCAAATTATTTGTAGATGTTCTTGCTTCTATCCTTATACTATAATGAATCTTGGTATTCTAAGATTTAATTCATGCATGCGGGGCCTAATGCACTGAATTTGATCTGAAACGTATTTAATACTATATTTTACTGTTCTACGGTGGTTCGAGATGAAAAAGTAATTCGTACGACCTCGAAAAATACTAACCCTAGTATGCGTATCATATATTTAAGGGACGTCGTACCAAAAATAGCTTTGTAGGGGTACCTATCGTTTTGTTTGAAGCGTACCAACTCAGACACGGTTGCAGTACCATAAATTACATATGACGTGAAACATCTTATGAAAGCCACCGACATGTCAGATAATGCTGTCTTTTATGATTTAATACCTTGTATGTCAGAATCTGTCCAGTCATGACAGAGAAAATTTAGAAATCTGTCCACTCATGACAGAAAAAAACGTCATAGAAGTGTTCAATCATTACAGAAAAATGTCAGAAATTGTCTCTTCCTTTCTCCACATCAACATCTGCTGAAATGCTTCGTTTGAAACGAAAATAGCCAAGTCTTAAATTCGAAGTCTTACTTTAATTTATACGGTACCTACTTCTGAAACGATACAGTACCCTATGTGTACACTAAGGGTACCTAAATGACCTAAGTTACAGTACCAGACATGCGTATATAAACGTACCAAATTGGCATATGTTACAGTACCAAGTTCGCTTATATTACTACTATGTTGGTATATCTTACGGTATCAATGGTATATTACAGTACCAAATATGCATATTACAGTACCAACGTGGCATATATTACAGTACCATAGTTGCGTACATTAACGTACCAAATCGGCATATATTACAGTACCAAAGTTACATATCTTACGGCACCAAAGCCACATATATTACAGTACCAAACTTGCGTACATTAACGTACCAATTGGTATATATTACAGTACCAAGTTCGCTTATATTAGTTCTATGTTGGCATATCTTACGGTACCAAATATGCATATTTCAGTACCAAAGTTACATATCTTAGGGTACCAACGTGATATTACAGTACCATAGTTGCGTACCTTAACGTACCAAATCGACATATATTACAGTACCAAAGTTACATATCTTACGGTACCAAAGCGACATATATTACAGTACCTTATTACGGTACCTTATTGGCCTATATTACGGTACCTTATTGGCATTTATTACATTACCTTGTTTTCATATATTACAGTACCTTGTTGGTATATATTACGGTACCTTATTGGCATTTATTACAGTACCTTGTTGTCATATATTACTGTACCAAATTAGCATATATTACATTAACTTGTTGGCATATAGTACAGTACCTTATTGTCATATATTACAGTATATTGTTGGCATCATTTGGATAAAGAATGTTGCATTACCATACAAAAGTGCAACAAAAGAGGTTTTGGAACAAAAGCAGTAACGAAATACATGGCAAATACGGACCCTACGTCGATACGGCCTCTCTACAAGTACGACGATTATTTCCATATTCTCCACATCTTTTGCACTTGTTGATCTTTTATCTACCTGAGAAGGAATCCTCCGCATCTTTCGGCAACCAAGAAGAACACAAATGCCCGGGTCACGAATATAATTCCCGTCATCGGTTTGAGCATTCATCTCGTGCGTCGTCGCTTCATGATTGATACTAAGAATGACTCCCTTTTATACTCACACAATGCAAATAACGTCCCGCCACTAACCGACTTATAGACGGCATATTTTCAGATAATATGACAACTTGTATAAATGGTACGCCTGTATAGTTAAAATGATACAGCGTACGCAGACATCTTGGTACCGTATAGACACATAAATGGTACGTAATAAACATAACAATGGTATGTAATAACATTTATATAAAGAAACCTGAAATCCCGATGGATTAGCCTCAATAACTGTCAAGAATCGACATCCACCCTTACATCGAGCTCTTATATCGCATTCAGCTCCCAGATCTGGGTTAAATTTGATCTCACGAGTGCAATCGATTAACCACACCCAAAGCAAAATAAAAGCTTACATGACAAAATCGAGAACGCTAAATCGAGAACCCAATGTGGAATAGGCTCGTCGCTCGTCATCCGGTGTCACCACGAGCGGAAGGTGATCGTCAATTGCAGAGATGGAGCTGAAATTTTCTCAGGCGTGGTGGAGCTCAAAATTGCAGAGAAAATTGTGAAATGGAATTGTAAAATCAAAGGGTAAATTGGTAATCTTAGGTGATTAGGTACCTATCTATAAAATTTTTATTCAAATGGGTACCTAGCTTAAAAAGATCTCTAAGGACTGATGTGTTCTTTAAGTTTTCTATTAGGTATTTAAGTGTAGATTTCCGTTCATTAATTGAATAGTTCTCATATAACTGTTAATTTTTCTATTTATTGTATTTATACATTAATTTCCTACTTTTATATTTAAAAATTATGTTTCATTTTAAACACTAAAATTAAGTCATCTTAAAAATAAATTATATGAAATAAAATTTTATTTTGCGAAAATGTATTAGTCATGTTTAATGTCGGTACCGGTCAGTCCGGCGGAATATACTCCAACTTAGGTTGCAAACGAATCGAATCAAGTCGAATACCACCATATTCCATTTGTATTCTTTTATTTTCGAATATTCATATTCGTATTTTTATTATTCGAATACTGAAATTGTTTCATATTCCATTTGATAATATAATTGCGAATATTCGAATAGTCTGTTACGAATAAATTTTTTCGGGAAACCTATTTTTACAAAACACATAAAGCAAAAAAAATACGTAGTGGATGACATATGCGGTTACGACATAAAAAGAAAAATGTAGCAAAACATATCATTAGTTTATCCAACACATCTTACGAAGCACAAAAAATCTTTCATCGATAAATTCCAACAATAATTGTTTTCCTTAGCTTGTTTCGTATTAATATGTTAGTTTAACTACAAGTATTTATAAATATATATTATTTAGTATATATTATATTATTCGAATCGAATATTCTAAAAAGATTCGAATCGAATATTGTTATATTGTATTCGTATTCTAAAATTATTTGAATCGAAAAAAATATTCTTATTCGGATTTGAATCCTAATATTTCGAATCCGAATCTTAAATTTCGAATCGAATTTCGAATCAAACAAAAAGATTCTATTTATTTGCAACCCTACTCCAACTGCCATATATTTTTACAATTTTTTAGATATATACCAATTGTATAAAAATATATGCAAGTCAGTATCCATGTCAATATTTTTTTAGATAAGTACTCGTTCGACTGTGCGTATTATTTTCCCGATCTTAACGTACCTTTTTATATGCGTATTGCGTACCACGTACGCATCTATATGGTACCCATATATGGACTTACATACGTTCCATACGGAACCTTGCGGCAAGCTATATGGTGGTACCATTTTCTAACTGTATTACCTACCACATATCAATGATGTAACCACATATCAATGATGTACCTTGCGGCGGCAGGTACCAATGTGCAAAAATTTATTCTGACAGGTACCTGCATATATAAAAATACTGACAGGGTACTGACTTGCTAATTTTTTATATTAATGAGTATTTTTATGTAAAATTCCCAAAAATTAAATAATTAATATTTTCTGTAATTTAAATTTTTTCTGAACCGAAAGTGCGATGTGATGTGTGTGTGTGTGTGTGTGTGTTTCTTTGTGAAGGACACAGAGATTTGTTATGGAAGTTCGGAGCAAAGCTCCTACGTCTCGCCCTTTCCCTCGCAAAGGCTATTATTAGAAGATTCGGTTTCTAACAACCCCCGTTGTACAACCTAATTTTTAGCTAGACTCACACAGTACAACCCCCAGTTATACTCAGCTAACTAAACTCCTAGACACCACTAGACAGCTTTTTACAGTCCGTCTCTTTCAAGAAATTTTTGCAGTCCCTTGAGAACAACTCACTCACTAACCACACCGGTTACGTACAGTGAGGGCAACACCAAATATCTTTTGTAGATTTTGAAAGCTTGAGTTAACTCTCTCTCTCTATGTTTTTCAAGTAAGTGTTGTTTGTCTTCAGCATGCTTCTCTGCTATTTATAACTGGGCTTGGAAGACCGTTGAGAGATAGCTCCTCGTATCGAATAGTGCATTTAATATGTTTACCCAAAATGGGTCTGTACGATCTTCGTTGCAGTTCGTGCTGTGCCATTTGCTTTATTTCCATTTCAAGCTTGGAAGGACTTCAGTTTGGCGCCTCTTGGCAGCTTTGAATTTATTGTTTGTCAGAAGTCTTCATCTTGTCGCGCCTTGAATAAATTTGAATCTTTGTCCACGTGGCACGTTCGGTATCCGCAAATCGGTCTTCAGTGAGCTTCCGGTAGCAGTCTCGATCCGGTTTCTGGTTGCGCTGTTGAACTGGTGGCTGGTATTAGATTTCACCTATGTCTAATTGGTATACTCTATTAAGTTGAGTCCAATCACCAAAACTGTTAATTTGAATTCTTTAAATTCACGATTTCTAACACTTATATCGAGTTTCTTGGTACTACTAGTGACGTGCATGACCTACAATTTTTAAGGGCAAATTTCGTTTCGATCCCTATCAGAATTTTATTTCAGTTTTCAGGCCCTGTCAGGAAATAAATTAGTTTCAAGGACCCGATTTCTGCGTAACCACTTCATTGCTCTCCACAATACCACTTCATTGTTCTGCAGTACCTCTTCGTTGTTATGCAGTACCACTTCGTTATGCAGTACCACTTCATTATTCTTCAGTACCACTTCATTATTCTTCAGTACCACTTCTGCAGTAACACTTCATTGTTACCGCAAAAAATGAAGTAGTACACAAAACAAATGAAGTGGTACTGCAGAACAATGAAGTGAGACTGCAGAACAATGAATGGTATTGCAAAAACCAGGTCCTTAAAACTAAATTTAACTGGCGGACCTGAATCCGATTAAAACTTATAGGGGGTCTTAATCATAATTAACCCAAAATGCGTAGGTCATCCATTACATATAACAAAATTTCAATGTCACTTTTTGAGAAAATGATAATGTTTTTAGTAAATTTTATTAAATCATATGTCGTTACACTTCGGTTCTCATTCCCACGTATATGATTTGGGTTTTCGAGGATATATTATCAATTTTAAGCTCTCGTATGTCAATTTATTATATATCAAGGAGGTTATGTATATCCTTATCGATTTCTTGGAACTTAGTAACGTGCATGACCTATATTTCTCAAAGCCTTGTCATCATCTTCGTTGCATAGGTCATCAGTCACATAATAAATAATAAATGCCACGTCTAGAGAAATAAAAGTGAAAATTTATTCAATCTTATATACTTGAAGGAGCTAAAGACCTAAAACAATTTAATATCTGATAGGCATATCATGGATGTCGGATATATTCTCGTGAAGATCAAAGTATCCGACTATTGGTAATAAATCGAAGTATCTTAATAAATCCTTAATAGTATAAATGATCGAAGAAGACGTGTTTGAATCTTTTGTGAGTAGTTTGAAGGTCAAATCATGGAGGAAGTGACGTTGATTATGAAAACATGGATGTGAATGTGATCATTTTATTCTAATCTAGAATGCTGAGGCCTATTTTACGAGGCTGAACATATGAAACATATATGTGGGTAAGACTAATTTATGTAAGCAAGTAAAATCAAAAGGTTTTTTTTTTTGTGATTTCTTAACGTATTATCCACCCTAACAAAATAGAGCTAATTTAGAGCTTAGCGCCCCATCAATAGGATTACAAGTAGGATACACAAAACGACTGAGATATTCAATTTAATACCCGCAAAATTTGGGATTACAATAGGAGATTTAGATAATTAGCGAACAAAATATTAGGAATAAATTCTTGATAAATATTTATTAAAGGATCCCGTTTCATAATTTAATCAAAGAATTAAGCAAAAATAACAATATTAGTGAGAATAAAATTTGGGCTATATTTGGGTTAAATTTAAAAACCTACGCCCAAGTTATTAAAGATAAAATTTTGGTAATAGGATTACTTAAGCTATAGGGGAATACAGGTTAGTACTCCATCACCATCTATCTTATTATATTTTATTCCCTAACAAACTAAGTTTTCGCAATAGTTGGAGAAAGTTTTCGTAGGTAAACTTTTTGGATATACATACATTACATACAATAGTTTATGTCTACATGCAAAAGACTTACTAGGAATTTGAAAAGTATAAAACATAAAGTTTTAAATAATTAAGTTTATGTCCAACAAAACTCGAGTCGGGGTAATTGATGTCTTGGATCAAAAGTTATGATCGAAAATGTATTAACTGTCATTTCTGAACAACAAATTCGAAAACAAATCGACAACTTACGAAACACTCATTTTCCAAGCCAATACTAGGGCTGTTAAAAATCGACCCGACTCGCCAACCCGACACGAACTACACCCGAAAATAGCAGGTTCGTGTTAGCATTTTCGACCTGTTTACGTAAAT
>JAPQWV010005023.1:0-23646 GCA_027422505.1 Craterostigma plantagineum | reverse complement strand
GTTTTGTTCCCCGTTGTTGGCTTGTGGCTACCCCGACAGACCCGCTAACAGCCTCATCAGTTGCGGAACCTTATGCAACTCGTTAGTAGAAGAAAAATTATCACGGTCTGATGGAATGCCTAATAAGTCGGCCCCATTTAAATCGGAAGTATTTCCTAATACATCATCTACGTCCTCAGCGTGCTCGCACGCAGCACGGTCCTCGCCGAATTTTTTTCCCATTCATTATATATGGCCACGATTTGTTGCGCATTGACTTAGCAGATGTGTCTTTTTATAAACGCGGCTATTATATAAATGTTATTCCATATAAATAGATTTGTTATCATTTAGATACATACCTTCACACATTCATCCCAGCATTGATCTACGAACTCATATATCATCTTCGTCGAGTCGTTCCAACCAATTCCGATCATACTAAGCATGGTGGATAAGCAATGATAGCATTTTTTTCCATTTTTGCAGCTGGAAGGTGATGTGTGGTAGCACGGTTCCAGGAAATGCACTCATCTTACATATTACTAAGATATTGAGATTGCCACCCTTGAATCCGTTCTCTTGTCTCCAACCACCAGCTACGATCTCTTTCATGGCATTAATTAGTGTTGTTTTCTTCTTGTTGACTCCATCCACCTATAGTTTTCTCAATAAAATAAAATCATTAGAGCAAAAACAAATAATAGCATGGATGTTAATGTTAGAAGACGCGTGTAAGAAGCAGAAGCACATTGTATTCAATTAAACATAGTACAAAAAGCATTAAAACATGACAAGACACCAAGACATATCATTTAGTACAAGTCATTAGCGCATCCTACTATTTCTCCACTCACTAAACGCAGTGTTCACTAACATATTTCTCTTATCACTCCATTCTATTGATGCATTCAACGTGCTTATATTATTCGCATCGTCTATATCGCCGTTGACAATGTCAACATTATCCCCCATATATGCTTTGACTTCTCCCTCGAAAGGGTCTCCCGGCATCTCCTTACGAATGAAGTTGTGTAATATACAACATGCCATCCCAATTCTATTGTGCGTGACAACTAGAAAGAGCGAAGACGATCTTAGTATGGCCCAACGTTTTTTCAATAAGCCAAAGCATCGTTCAATAACAGTTTTGGCCTTGCTATGGATCATGTTGAAGTACTCTTTTGGATTCTGCGATGCATTTCTACCTTGTCCGAAATCATCTTAATGATACCTTATTCCCCTAAACGGTGCCATAAAACTACATTCCTAAATCCACTATCACACAAGTAATAGTTCCCTGTAAATATAGGAAAAAACATTATTTTGTAAGGTTGGACATGCAGTCGATGCATGTATTTTGGATGTGCTGCAAGAAAGTACCTTTTGGGATCTTAAGACCAAACCTTATAGAAATTGCATCTCTTAAAACTCTAGCATCTGCCGCTGAACCTTCCCTACCACATAACACCTACATAAACATCATACTTGGATCACATGCACCGAGTACGTTGATCATGGCATCACCTTTTCGATTGCGATCCTAGGTTTGTCAGACTCAGGCACAATTACCTATGAGTTCCATCTAATGCTCCAAGACAACCCTACTAAAGTTCTATTAGGATTGAAAAAATGAAAATAACATAAAGTTAATTCCAAAAAACTAAAGAAGTGGAAAGCAATTACCTTAAAATGCTTCCATCGGGTTCTGTGTTGTCTTCAGCTATAGGCTCGGGTGACACGATTAGCAGATGATGCAATCTCAATACCGCATTTAGAACCTCGTGAAGTATTTAGAAATAGAGGCCGTTCTAAAGGTTTTCTGAACTACCCGATTTTTCGTATTGTGAGATACTATAATAAAAAACAGAGCCACTTACTCCTTCACTGAGGTAAATTTAGAATCCTTAAGATCAAAAACATTTTCTAAAAGAGACACGAGCGTAGCAAAAGTTTCTCAATTCATTCTCAAATGATTCTGGCATGTTACGTCGGACATCGAGACTAACTCCCTAAGATGATCCATCTGTTTCACTAGTTTTTCGATCAGGCTGTATTTAGTTGGAGCTCATTTCCGCTTTCGAAGATTTCTATTCTATAAACCCCTTAAATAGATGGATACTAAGAGCAAGATTAGTGTATTTTGATGAATAAATGTTTGTAAAATGACAAATTTTTCACTTCCCATGTCAGCATTCATGATAATTTTATAATTTGGTGAGATGAGGCTATTTCAGTCATTTCAATATAATTATCTTCAATATAATTATCTGCGCTGATAAAATTAACTAGGCCAAGCCCTTGAGTTTATTTATCTTGGATTTACCGGATTATTATAGCAGGCTTTTATTTGTAGCGGACCTTTGAGAAAAAAATAAAAGTATCAAGTGTACAAGATTTAACTAGACAAATACATTATTATCTGGGCTTCTCGTGAACTAAATGGAGCCCTAGGAAACTGAACATGGCCCAACTAGGATAAATGCCAACTATCATGCCTTATAGTTATAGATGGAATGGAACTGAACGCAGCCTATAAGATATGAAGGCCGCAAACATATATCACAAGTTTCAGTTCATTTCGTATACATATATATATATTAATCTGTAGTGTTTTGCAAGCCTTCCCTAGTTTATTAAACTAACGAGGCATACAAGAGTAAAACTTGGAGAGGCCAAACAGTCAAAGCAACGGCCATATGAACCAACCAACCAACCTAGTTCAGTTGTGTTGCATTTCATTGCATTGAAAGTTCCGACAGTAACTACTTACCAACACAACAACAAACATTACAGAAGGTTTTTAGTCAACTCTTCAATTATTCAGACCAACTCTTTTTAGTTTTAATTACGCCAACCGCTTTGTCTCTTGGTCTCGAAAGAAGCGCCGTCGTTCAACATGTCCTGTGCATCGGTCTCCATCCCGAGCTTCGAAAGCGCGAGAGCTTGCATGTAGAAAGCAGTTGGCCACTCGGGCGAACAAACTTGGGCCTGCATTGCGTCCCTCAGTGCAAGCTCGGCCTGCTCCATCATTAAATACGAAAGTGCCCTCCTCACAAATACCGTCCCCGAAGGCGCAGGCATCATCGAAACCAACTTTGCAAATATCAAAATGAAAAAAAAAAATGACTTCTTTTGTTTGCTCGGCAGAAGAAAAAAAGTGGGATTTCTTAGATTCTTTTGTACCTTTGAGTAGCATTCGATCGAGCTCTTGAAGTCTTTGTCTCTGAAAGCTATGTCCCCGAATTTCTTCGTGTTCACCATGTCCTGAACTTGCTGTGTCCATTCTTGGAACGAAAGCTTCAGAAGAAAAATGGGTCACTCAATAAATGATTACAAGATATTTCTGAGCAACTATGATCGTCCTAATCGTCAATTCATCATATCCATGGATTTGATCGCTTCGAATAATGGTCTTACTTTGACAAGTTATGAAGAACCCTATACTTGGTCATAAATAATATACAAGAGTTAAATATGCTATACTAAAAGTACACGATATTACCCTATGCTTCTTTTATTGCGTGAGACCCCCTTGTGTTGTGCTAAACTTAGCATCATACCCCTTGAATTGTCTAAAATCTAGCATAATACCCCCCATAAGGTGTGTAAATGACAAGGAGCGCATGATTAAATAAACCCCGAGGGGTTTCTGTGCAATTTTCAAACCATAGGGATTTTAGTGCATCTTGAGTAAACCATAAGGGATTTTTTTTAATGCTTTTTAGCCTAATAATAACTGTATCAGCTTTTGAATACCTACCTCATTCTCAGCTCCCTCCTCGTCTCTGTACCCTGTTTTGATCAATATGTCGTGAACCGCGGTTAGATCCATCCTCGCACAAGCTTTCCCGAGATGAGAAAGCATGGTGGGCAAAACCACGGGTGTCTTTACCAGGCCCATCAATTCGAGCGATGCAACCTATGAAAAATACAACACATCACATGTTGTAAATATATACAATTTCTTTATGAATAAAATGTAAGGGAGAAAAAAAACTAGCCTCTTTCTGCTTTTGAAGAGGTGCCACTGCATTGAGAACAAATTTGAAGTCCGGTCTATCTCTGGCTTCGTACTGGAGACATTTCGAGGCTAATTCGACTAACGATGTTGCGTCTTCGTTAGTGTATTGCCCTTCGAGGGATGAGTCCATCAGTAGTAGAAGATTCTTTCCTCTTATCAAATCCAAGGCCTAGAAAAGAGCATGAATCAACGGTCAAGAAACTAATTCTATGACAGTCAATAAATAATGGACTTTATATACATACTACCATTGACATTGAATTTCAGTTTAGAAATGAACGATTTTACTAGAGTTGCTGCGACATAAGAGCGACGAATCCAAAACTATAAGAGCTTTCGAATAACTAAACCATTGTTGATGGAAACTGGATTATACCACAATGCCATAAAGTGGTTACTATCTATTTAGCGAGATAAGGAAAAAAGGAAATAGATTTTAAAATCGAAACTATGATTTACATGGCTAGGTGGAATGTGTTTTCCACTCAGAAGGTCCAAAAGAACTGTTCCATAACTGTATATTACGCTCTCTGGAATGACCCTTCCTGAAAGAAAAAAAAAGAAAAAGCAAATTGGAAAATGAGTTTCGCTGTTAATAGTTAGCAAAATCATCGATAACAAAATTATGAGTAACCAAGAAACAAATCTCCAGAAACATTTGAGCTCAACGTATTATGCACTTCTCATGAAAATTCAAGTACCGTTGTTTTAATTACCAGTTCGCAAAAACTCGGGCGGAGTGTAAGCCAAATTGGTGCTATAACTCTTCCCATCCCTACTGTTCTTCATCAGTCCAAAACTAGACAATCTAGGATCACCATCCTGTAATAAGAGCACAAAAAACCTGATCTCTCTCTCTCTCTCTTTCAAGAATGATTTCAAAGCAAATTATTCCAAAGGAGTTGAAACAAAGAGTACCTCATCGAAAAGAACTCTATATGCATTCAAGTCATGATAGATTTTATGGTTCTCAGTGTTGCAGTGATCGAGAGCTTGTGCTATGTGGTGTGCAACTCTCACACGCATTTCCCAGGGAAGAGGTTTTTTATCCCCTGCAACAATACAAGAAATTAAAAGCCCAGCTGACATAAATGAGAGGGGGGGGCAGTTCTTATAGTCCACGGTTTGATATGATATATCAACAGTTATTACAACTAAAGGTAGGCTTTTAAGACATGTATGAAGCAAATGCATCATGTCAGCACAAACACTACATTGTTATAAGAGTTTCAAAAGCTAATGACACTTAAAGCCGATACGGGGATTTCCACTGATGTTCCCTACTCTATAGCAATCGGGAAACAACTAACGAGAGAAAAGGCTATTCAATAAACATACAGTGAAAAAGGTGCTTTGACAGAGTATCATTAGGCATATATTCTGCAACTAAAAGACGTTCATCTCCCTCAGCGCAACATCCTATCAGATTCACCAGTTTCTTATGCCTAACTTTCCCAACACCAGCCGCTTCTGCCTGAAGATGGACAACACCAAGAACAATGCCATGAAATAAACAAGAAAGAATTGATATTAGGTTGAGCGGTGAACCATGGGAAGCATAATTCTACTGGTAAAGAATTGGCTAGACCAAAACTTAGTATCAAATCAAGGTAAAAAAAAAGCTATAATGTTCGCGCGGACAGCTCAGAAAAGTAGGAAAGAAAATAATAGTAAATCAACCTTAGGTGTTGAGACTTCTCAATTTCTGACATTTGGAAATACATTAACTTTCTCTAACAAAGCAGGCCTTTACAAGAGACAGTTAGCCAATTAGTTTGTGAATACTTTCCTCAGTCAAATCAAACTGTTACCAAGCAAACGAAAACTCAGCATTGTAGCGAAGTTAGGTCCAGAAATGAGGCTAGTACAAAATAAAAACTCAGGTGGTGGAAAATAATTACCTACTAATGGGTAAACATGTCGGAAACTAAAACTTCCTTTAGAAAGCATAAACCACAAAGAGAGTTGAGTAGGCGAGAAGCTCAAGCAACACATTTCCTTGAGTTATCCAAAGTGAAAACAACTAAAATGATTCATCATATCTCATTAGGAGATCTCACCACAAACTGTTGAGGATCAGGCCAAGACTGCTTAGAGAAGCGCTTAATGGCAACAAAACGGTTACTTCGAAGCTTTCCTCTGTACACAACGTTAGGAGCTTTCTCTCCACTCTCTGATACAATCAATTCACTGCTAAATCCATTTGTTGCAGATCGCAGTTCAGCAAGCTCAAATTCCTTAAAAGGAGGCACTTGATCTTGCTCCAATGCTTGATCCACGTTTCCTAAATAAGAGATATAGTTATCTTATCATGCCCAGAAATGAAGAAGAAATTCACAGGTGTATGGAAAATAAGAAAAAGAAACAAAAAGCGATCCTACTTTTTTATAGAACATAATGGGAGCAGAAAAGGAAAAATTTTAAATACTTCTGAAAAATATAAAGGGTCGGCTAAATGATAGAAATATAACACAAAGGATCACCAATAGGCACAGTACAAGCACGCCCTACGTTCGATCAAAGTGCAACACAACACCAAGACAATAAACCCAAACTTAGGATAATGTCAAGAACTGTAAAGACCTTGATACATGTACGGAATAAGTAAAGCACTCGATGCAAATTTTGAAAATAAAAAATAGATGAAAAAAGGAAAAAAAACATGCAAGAACAAATTCGAGAGCCCAAATTAAGTAGAAGGTATTGGCATACTACTTTATAATTCCATTCGCATAGCTTGAACCCACCTACAAACCTCAGGTACACACACATGTTTCTAAGCAATAAAGAGTCGAAGCAGCACACTCTCTAATACACACTTTGGGCCTCAAATCTTTTTCAGGTGAAGTCGTTATTAAAAGATTTACTCAAAGGGTCCAACTACAACAGGGAAAACTAAATCAAGGGAAATGAATGTTACCCAGATCTGCTTTTGAATCAATTTGCGAAGGTTCCTTATCAGGAGAATGAACGTTGGCAGTTTTGGACTGTAAACAGCCCATCTCTTAGATAGATAGCTGCCTTTCACCACATTCACAGGCAGAGAAAGAGTGATTAGGTGTGTTCTCTGCTTTGTGATTCTGAGAAGAACAATATCTCGATGGAGTTTAAAAGTTATGATGGGCTTTGATGAAAAACGCTAAAGATTCTGATATTTATGAGGTCTGAATATGATTGAGGAGGAGAAGAGACTTTGGTGGGACTAGAAGAGTTTTCATGTGTTGTAGTTGTACTGAGCACAGCGTAAGGCAAGCGATATCATATCACATGAGAGGTCAATTATTGGCACGTGAAGAGAGAAAGAGAAAGAGAGAGAGAGAGAGAGAGAGAGGGAGTTTACAGTTCGAATTTATTATCACTTTTGCTTGGCGGACAGTGTGCTGCTTTTTTCCTCTGCGATTTGTGCGTCTTTTTGTGTGCTAAAAGTGACAATATGGGAAAAGGGAACACAGAGTTTGGTTTTGCCTCTTGTATAATGGATATTATCATCCCGCACTTGTAATAATTAATTTATTTATTGGCAAATTTACACATAAATCCCTACACTCCAAACTATACAATAACTAACTTCACCTTTCAATTCATTTATCATTACACTCTCCATTTCAAACAATTAAAACACGTAGCTACCTAATGGACAATTTTAGCCTTGTAAAACTAAATATTACCAAAAATTACTTTGGTCAAGATCCCTTCTTCCAATTTCACTCGTTACAGAGAAAGCTTGAGAGTTTAATAGCGAGAACGAGACAACGAGATGACGAGCAAGCTTCACTTTCACACACATCTGTTCGACGAGAGAGAACGAGCAAGCTTCCATGAGCAAGCTCTCACCAGCGTTGGACGCATCAGGTGAATGAGCAAGGTTCCGAACTGCTTCATCGAAACGTAGGTTCCAGCTGCGAGAGGCCTGTTTCAGTCCATAAATGGACCGATTCAGTTTGCACACTTTGTGAGCATCTGCATGCGACTCAAAACCTTTTGGCTGCTCCATATAGATCTCCTCCTTGAGGAATCCATTAAGGAACGCCGTTTTGACGTCCATCTGCCAAATCCCATAATCATAGTGCGCAGCTATTGCGAGCATTATGCGGATAGACTTGATCATGGCTACAGGCGAGAAAGTCTCCTCATAGTCGACTCCCTCCTTTTGGTTATAGCCCTTGGCAATCAACCTGGCCTTGTATGTCTCAACTTGTCCGTCAGATCCAATATTTCTCTTGTATATCCATTTACAACCAATTGGTCTAAAACCGCTCGGTAGGTCTACAAGAGTCCAGACTTTGTTTGAGTACATTGAGTCTATCTCAGCCCGCATAGCTTCAATCCATCTCGTTGAGTCAACATCGGATATAGCTTGATCGAAAGTAACGGGATCTTCTCTTAGAAGTCCCCTAGTCGCAACATAATCGTGTTCAACGTGTGACATGCCATACCGCTCTGGTTGGCGTGGCACCCTCTCAGATCGTTGCAAGACTGCTTCACTCGGACCATCCAATTCCAAATCCTGTGAGGGCGTTTCGGTCGACTGCTCCTCGAGAGTGACCTCTCGGCCAACGCCACAATCTCGAATGAACTCTTCCTCGAGAAAATGTGCGTGTAGGCCCACAACGATCCTCTGATCATCGTGAAAGTAGAATAGGTACCCCAAAGAGTTTTCAGGGTAACCTATGAAACGACCTTTCAGAGACCTAGACTCCAATTTGTCTGCCTTCAACTTTTTCACATTGGCCGGGCAACCCCAAATCCTAATATGTGATAAGCTGGGTAAACGGCCAGTCCATATCTCATACGGAATGCCGTTAACAGACTTCGAGGGACACCGGTTTATGGTATAAGCCTCTGTCAAAAGCGCGTATCCCCACAATGACATCGGCAAATCTGTATAGCTTAACATAGAACGAACCATATCTAATAAAGTTCGGTTTCTACATTCGGCCATGCCATTCAATTGTGGCGTGCCGGACGGAGTCATATGTGATAATATACCATTCTCCTTCAAGAACTGGTCAAACTCGATACTCATGTACTCGCCTCCTCGATCCGATCGAATGGCTTTAATGAGTTTCGACGTTTGTTTTTCCACCAAAGCCTTATACTCCTTGAACCTTTCAAGTGCATCAACTTTATACCTCATCAGATACACGAGTCCGTAACGACTGTGATCATCCGTGAAGGTAATAAAATAGTGGAAGTCACCCCGAGCCTTCACATTGAATGGCCCGCAAACGTCCGTGTGAATCAAACCGAGAATTTCCGTGGCTATATTAAATGTCCCGGTGAAGGGTGATCGGGTCATTTTACCTTGGAGGCACGACTCACAAGTCGGATAGGGATCTGATCCCAATGGTTTCAAAATCCCGTTTTTTTCTAACTCATGGATCTTGCGTTCTCCAGTATGCCCTAATCGAAGATGCCACAGGTACCTCGCATTTATTCCTGACTTTCGTTTGTTTGTGACAGTATTCACAGATACGTCGTTCTGGGTGTTTAAATAGTACAAACCATTAAACAGTGTCGCGTTGCCAACATTTTTATTCCGACAGATAATGTGGCATGTATTATTATTAAAGTTAAATACATAACCATTCCTGCTCAAAACAGGAATGGAGACGATGTTCTTAAAACCTCTTGGGAGTACAAGACAATCGTACAAACGCAACACATGCCCAGGTAACAAAACAAGAGATCTTGATCCGACGTGGCTTGCCGAGAGACTATCCCCGCTTCCCACTCTAACCTCGATCTCCCGCTCCCCAAGCGCTCTACTTGGTCCCAGACCCTGCGTGGACACACAAATGTGACTACTAGCTCCCGAATCCAATATCCAGGAAGTAGAGTATACAGATGATGAACAAACTGTTTCTAAAACATTAAGTTCCTTACCTGACGCAGCCTGCTCACCCTTGAGCTTCGGATAGTCCCGCTTCCAGTGGCCCAGCGCACCGCAAGACACCTATCCGTCGGCTTTACACCGGTCTGCTTCGATTTCCCAGAAGATTTGTTCTTCTTAGAAACCTTCCCTGTTGGCTTGAGCTTGTTGCCCTTCTTCTTTTTGCCTTTCTGGGGCTTCGAAGAGGTGGCGACAAGTGCAGTCTGCTTTGCCCTCTTCATCTGACCTTGCACCGTTGCTAACTGATTCATCAGATCAGGAAGCGTCAGCGTCATGCCGTTCAGATGATAGTTCACTATGAACGCATTGAAGGACGGAGGCAGAGACTGCAAGATGAGATCGTTTTGTAATTCCCGATCAAATCGGAAATTGAGAGTCTCCAATCTCTCGATCATGGTGATCATGTTCATAACATGTTCGCCAACGTTCTCACCTCAGACATCCTCGATCGGAAGAGCTGCGACGAAGCCGCATAGCGAGCTGTCCTAGACGTCTCACCATAAAGCTCTTTCAGATGCTGAACCATCGCTCGAGCGTCAGCCATACCCTCATGACTACGCTGCAGCGTGTTACTCATCGATCCGAGGACATGTGCCTTTACGAGCTGCGTCGTGCAGTCGCTTGTCATAAGCGGCACGAGCCTGCTCGGTCGCCCGCGCCCCTGGGGCCGGCGGCAACTCGGAGTCAAGGATATACACTAGGTTCTCAATCTGAAGGAAAATCCTCAGGTTGCGAAGCCAGTCTGAATAGTTTGACCCAATCAACCTATTCTCCTTGAGTAGTATGTTTAGAGCGGTAGACATTATTAATACTGAGAGAAAAAGCTGCAGAAAATAAAAGGCAAATTATGTCGATTGTATAGATCATCAAACACGAACAAGGACTTTTATTCCGTTTGACTCCCACTATCTTTTCATAAACACCATTTTCTCCCATTGGATGTTTTGGAAGTTTCGTTGATAACTTCGATAGTGGAGTTGATGTCCCCGTGTGCGGATGCAAACCTCAACCTCTGCGTTTTATTGGTTTGCAGCGGCCACGAAGTCGTGCTCCGCACGAATCCGACCTCGTCGAATGTCTGAACTATCTTTGTCTCAGTCAGGGACCCTCGCCGGTAAATCCAGAACAAGGCGGTATGACTGTCTAAGTGCGACATATCAACTTTGCTCAAAACCGCACACTTGAACCGTACGTTTTACCGCACAGTGTGGTCTTGGCGAGCGGCGCTAACGCACACGAGCAAATCGAAACGAAAACAAATGCAAGGCGCCGGCATACCCGGAACCAAACCTTGCATTTAGGTTTCGTAACAACTTAACCCGAGCTTGATAGAAGACAGGGCATCCAATCCCTTTACTCACTTAGTATTTTATGGGAGTTTGTATTCTCATAGCAAATAAAAATTAAGCACGAGCACATAAATGCGTTAATTAAATTCCTAACCCTAGGTAAGCAATTTAAATGGACAAATGCACAGGCTATTTCTAAACTGGTCCTATTACATGGGTCGTAAAACGACCGGGTCTTTGATCTCCAAACGTCGACTCGTCGTCACGCGGGTCGTCGAACCCTTCAATCTCGCCTTGCGTCGAACGGCCGCCATTTTTCTAACTTATTAAATAAAGTGGAAAAATACAACACGGGGGGAATTATTTCCCGAACAACCCGTAATCCATGTACATTCCGGGGGGCAGCAAACGACCCTTAAACAAATAACCCGGTTAGAAGCTAAGCCCGCGCAAATGTCCCACATAAACATGCAACACAGAATTTTGACACCGGGTGCCCGACCGACGTCACGAGCGACGATAGTCTCCAAACTATGTCGACCGTTCGTTCGTCACATCGGCTTTCGAGGCCTTCGGTCGAACCATGCATGAGCCATAGCTCTGATACCACTGTTGTGGTAGGCCCGATTAATCGACGCCGGCCCCCGAACAGCTCAACGTGGCGATAGCGGAAGCGCGTTTTGAACCGAGCGGCGTAGGGTGCCAAATTTTCGATTTTCAACATCTAAATTCGACCTAACGCCCTTCGGCTTCTCCCGAGGGCTCAAGATACTACCCTAAGCCTCAGGAGACCACGTCTAATTCGAACTTCTCAAATTCGAATTTAAGACAAATTTATTCGAATTAATAATTTCATTCCAAACTAGTTCGAACAAAGCGGCAGCCGACTACGTTTCGACTATTTGGCAACCGAAACGATTTTCGATCAATACCAAATTTTCCAGTTTGATTCAACACTTCCCATCGATCGCAACGAGGGGTTCTTTCGAATCATTCCGATGTCGTTTGGTATTTTTTGCAAAATCAAATCAGTGGTTCGTAATTATCAATTCGACTAAAGCGGCAGTCTGCCGTCTTTCGACAGTTTAACAACCGAAACGATTTCCGATCAGTACCAAATTTTCCAGATTGATTCTACCCTTCCCAGCGATTGTAGAGAGGGGTCTTTTGAATCATTCCGAGGTTGTTTGGTATTTTTCGTAAAATCAAATCTATAGGGTACGAAATATACCGTCGGTGTACGTGAATGCACCTCGGATGGACGTCGCAACACCTCGTCTGGCTCCCGGGGCTTCTGGGCTATATTGTCACGCCGGTATGACCTTGATCAAACCTCCGAGACTGCTCCCGATGGCTAGACGCAGCTCGGTTCGGGCATCGGGAATCGTCGAACAATCCCGTGGCTAGAATTACGTAGCTTAAGAATTTCCAAAACCTCACCCACATTTTTCTTTTCCTTTTCTCTGAATATTTATTGAGGCGTGTACCAAGTACTTACTCTTAGAGCAGCCCCACGTTTTATTTTTGAGTCAAGAGGATAGTTCTCATTCACTTCACCATCTTTACTTGTAGTAAAATTCCACTACCATTATTGTATTGTTTTTTCTGTTAACACTTGTAAAGTAAGTAAAGAGTGAGTCACTTGCCACCTCAACATATGTGGCAAGCCATGGAATTCTCCACATGTCCAAGACCATGCAAAATTTCAAGTAATTCCATGTAGGCCCTTTAGGTTTTTAAATTCTCAATTTAGTCCCTCAATTTTGAGTAATAAAATAATTAAATCCAATCTAATTATTTTATTTATAATTGAGCCTCATTTAGTTAATTAATTAAGCATTTAAGACAATCTCAAGTCCTAATTATTTCCGTGACCGTCACCGGAATTTAACTAAATTACCGACACCTCGTGTCAACTATGCCACTACCTCAACGAATCCCATTCGTTAGGTTCCAGAGAAAAGCCCGCCGTTTCGTTCAAGTTCATTACCATTTTTAAGCGCGACTCTCTAGGTCCGTCTCAACTGGCACGGGAGGAATCCGCGAGTCCCGGTATTCGCGTAGCCAATCCCGCGGTACCGAACAGATCCCAGTTGAGAACGAATTTTGATCTAATCGAAATTCGGGCGAACCGACTATAGTGTATTCATTTAAATACATCTTACGCCTTTCACTTGCGTCCCGGTTAGGTGAGAGCCATGTAAATGTCAAACTCACTAACCCAACACTATGTTATAATTGAGACCCAACCGATTATTTAAACTCCGCTCCGTATCTAATACGAGCGAGCTTACCAAGCTTCGGCCGAAGGCTTTACAATCATCGTTCTCCAATTACCTCATAGGACGTTAGCCTATACGAATATAGGAAGTGAATCCCGATAGCAGTCAAAGCCCGGCAATCACCTCCGTAAAGTCAGTTGCGTTTCGTCGCTGGCCCGTGTCCCATTTCCGAACACTTGCGGACCTAGCCAACTAGCGACAAACCGAAATCGCGAAAGCAAATCCGTCAGTGACCCTATCGGTCTGAGGCTGCTATAGTCATTCGTTCAATCATTGACAACATCCTAGTCATGTGATCAAGACGAATACGAGCCGAATGTCCGAATACGCGATCTCTCCGATCACCGATATCTCCATCACGATCTGAGATAAGGACCGTCCGGTGTCTCCTCCCTCGTCCCCACGAGAATCAGACGTCCAACTCAAACATTTGGGTGTTATTTATTTATCGCACCGCCAGATGCCAAGCAGACTTTAAATTCGATAAATAAATAATAATGCCTTTATTATAATGAAAATAATATTCACTACTTTATTTTAACAGTATATACAATAAAACTGTCTATCGACCCATACATCATTGTGCGCCCTATACTATTCATAGTCCTCTTATGGCATTCTTAGGGCACACTCCCTAACACTCCTTTGGCGCAGTAGACACTTAGTAGCTGGCAAATGGGAGATAGACTCTTATAATAGTTCCTTGCTTGTGCTTTAGTCATCTTCATTCTCACATCCGGCCCGAGAGGGGTTAGCATCCAGAGATATGTCATTCTCTTTTGCTGATCCCAGTGAGAAATCCCTCTCAGCTCAAACTCGTTCTGCTTCTTGTTTGTCTGGTGACCTTCAAATATTTTCATGGACTTCTTCAAGGAAAGGTATCTCTATTCGAATATTCTCCCACGGCGAGTCGATCCGAACTGTCCCTGGCATTTGTCTTGTGGGGGAAGCCGCTCGTTGCGTGATCAGTTTTGGAAGCCCAGTGGGATCTTGTTCATGATCTACACCTTCTTGAAGTTCATCGTCTTCTATTAACACGAGGTCCTCCGAAGCTTGTTGCAATATTTGGCGAACTTCCTTGAGCCGTTGTCTTTGATGCTTCTCAGGCATGTAATGGGTCGCCCACTGTCCTTCGAATATACTTGTTGAGGAACTCGTGTGGATTGACGCCATGTCCTGACGGGCCCGATTGGTCTAGAGCAACAGAGGGAGTAGCTTGGGTTTGCGCCAGTGCTACGAGCATAGCTGCACTTGCTTCTTCTTCCGAAAGCAAGGGGCTTGTTAGAGTCGGTGGTCTGGGCGGAGGCGTCCTTAGGTGAAAGGATGGTGGGTCGATGTGGGTTAGAGTGGTGGTGCGGTGCATGGTGTGGGTAGTTTGGGTGATTTGTGTTTCACCTGCTCCAGCACCTATTTGCGTTGCGCTCGAGCCTTGGCCTTGTTCTTGACCACTTGTAGATGTCCGTGGCCTCTTCTCCCCCTCATGATGGTCCTGATCGTCAGGATCGTCATGTTTGCGCCTTGAGTGGGAGCTTTGGCCTCGGCAAGTTTCAGTAGGTGGCTCAGGATGATCCACCAATCGCCTATAAAGGGATTTTTCTTGAGGCGACCGGATGAGAGGCCGATCAGGCAGGCGATGTCTTGGAGCACGGTTAGGGTATCGTGTATGGGTTGATGAGGATGGATGAAGTGGCTAAAGGGTTGGTGGGTGTGGGTTGTGGAGGTGTGAGGTTGGTTCGTGACGAAGGGCCTTCAGAGACAGGTGGTTTCCCGTTATCTCTTCGGGATGTCTCGATGGCGTGGAGTACTCTCTCCATGATCTTGTCTTCCATGCATTGTACAGCGGCAGAGAGAGCGGCCTGGAATTGCTCGTTCGTCACAAAAGGGGTGGAAGCCTCTATTGTAGATGTTCCAGGTCGGCTGATGTTGCCTGTTGTCAACGCTTGAGCAGGCACCGGCTCCGTAGGTTGGCTCGCAGTCACTTGAGGTTGTGACTGTCCGAGACTTCCATCCAATCCTCGACTTGAATCTAGAAGATTCGCGTCTATGGATGTTGTGACAGGCTCAGATTGAACCTGTACGTCAGACATTTCGACGTCGAGGCCGGTAGTGATAGTCTGATCCTCGGCCCCGACCGCCGCTGTGATAGTGGGCTGCGGCTCTAGATTAAGCGACGAAGGGTACTCAGCCCTAGAAGGTATGACCTGTGGCGTGTCTGACGTGGTGGAGACGATGGTGAAGAGGGACTCGATCTGAAGACTCAGTCGACGTGGAGTCCGTCTTATAAGTTGGATCTCCTCATCAGACTCAGTGTCTGACGAGGAAGCCGTGTGTGAGGTGTCGGTTCACGTGCTGCTTCCTCACCGGCGTGTTCCGTCATCTCAGGTGGTGAGCCGTGCCCCGTTTCCGCCTCGGGCTGTGCCTCCTCAATAGGCTCTTGGAGCACGCTTAAATGGACGGGCACCTCCACCTGTTATTCATTTCAGGAGCCTCGAGCGCCATCTCAGTAGCCACGACGTCTATTAGTGTATCATCTACGTCGGGGATTTGCACTTCGACCAATGGAGACTCCTGTTGAAGCTCCTGAGCGACAACATCTATAATCGTGTCGTCAGGGCTTGGTTGGTGTTGCAGTTGGGGAGGGCTAACTCCAAAATCTGTCGGGGCCCTCGAATCATCTCCTCGGTGAGGTGATTCTCCCGGCAGTAAGTTCGATACACGTCTCCCTGGGGGTCGGCGAGACGTAGCAGCTCAAAAGAAATCGGCATCGACGATTGGTCCAAGCCCGTGAGCCGTGGATAGTGGAAGAATTTGAGCCTCGGTTGTTGATAATTTCCTCCATGAGGTAGACGAGGGATGGACTCGTGCAACTCCATGAGTTCTCTAATGTTCATATTAAACCACCGAGCGTAGGGCACGTTCTTGGATCTCTTATTCTCCTTTTGCCTGATCTGGTCTGCAAGATCATTCCAGATCAGCTGCGTGAAATCATAGTTCCCGGAGAATGCGATTCCGTGGAAAATCCGCAGAATGTTGGCGTTGCCCTTATCGAACCCTGTATGCTTGGGCGATAAACACTTGTTCACGATCCCGAACAGTGTCTTCCACGGATGAGGGATGCCGCTGCTTTGGACCTAAGCTAGCTTGGTGAGCTGCGGTTGATATCCCATCTGCATGAAATCATGCACCATTTCTGCGTCTGATGGGAGCGGGTCGTAGTTTGCGCTGTATGGCAAGTCCAGAATCATCCCGAACTGGTTCTTGTTCATATTAATGTGCCGCGTCCCAATTACGGTTGAGAAGGAGAAGGCCCCATTTTCCACTGCTCCTCGAATGCATCCCCAAAATTGCTGGAGATAGACAATGGCACCGAGGCGGTGACCGTCAATGCATGCCAGATGGGGTGGCCTTGCAGAATTGATATGATGATATCATCTGGACACCGAAAGGTGGTCAGATCGAGTTGAAAATTTGTATCCTGGACCTTCAGGTACAAATTATGGCCGTAGATGTGATTGTATCGTGGGTAGCGATCCATCTGAAGCATAAAAGATATGAAAAGTTCATTAGTTCAAAATTTAATTTTAGTCGAAAATTGATTTAATTTCATCAAACTATAATATTGTATCAAGTCATGACATGTTTGATGAATTTGAATTGAAATCGTGTAGTATGCATATAGTATAATTGATTTTTAAAAATGTAATGGCATGTTCGTAATTTCGAATGAAACATAAAACGCGTGAAAAAAACTTTGAAATTTTCTAATTAGATTTCTCGACGGTAAGTGTTTTTCGGTCAAAATATTCTTTCTTAGCGACTAAGTTAGAATTTAGCGATCTAAAACTAATTCGATACAAACAGTATCTCAATTGAATCGGAATTCAGTTAAGACCCTTTGCGATCGACAAAGTTCTTCGATGGCTTCAAACATTCACAGTTTCTTTCAAAACTCAACTTAGTGGTCTAAGATGCAGATTTTTCGATAGTTTAAACTACCAGATTCATAGAAAACATCGAAAGTATCTTAAGTGCAGGCATTAACCCAGATTAAACTCGTAAACATGCCTAAATCACTATGAAATAGTATACGGTTTTCTCAGTTTGAAGAACAGTCCAGAATCTAATCCTAATCACGCGAAAAACTATAAATAGCAGATGCTAATGGAGTTAAATCGCACGCAAATGCCAAATGAATCTCATTTCTACCTTAAACAGACAATTTGGTGTTGAAAATCGAAATATTTGTGAGAGATTTGAACTGTCTGTTAAAGTTTTTCGAGAGAGAAATTTTTGCGATTTAGGTTTGCGTGAGATAAAGTTTTTCGACTGACAAAAAGTGAACTTTTATTAACCCGCTGTAAGTCAATGTTGGGTTTGCGATTGGACGTTTTGCGATTAAATGGATCAGGCCCATTACTATTTCCGCTCGAGAAATATTGATTCGAAAATTTCTCTTCAATTCAATTTCTCGATCGCAAATTATCGCGGCCAATCAAAATCGTTCCCAGCCATGTTTACGATCGAGAAACATATGATTGCCAATTAATTCTTATATCCAATTCTCGATTGTAAGTACTTGTAAAATTTTTCAGATTGATCCCTATTTCAAATAAAATCACATTGTAATGCTCCCCCTCAGTATTAAAATAAATGCAATTAACTCCCTGGATTTTCTGTGTAGTAACGTCTAGCTCCCCTGGCAGAAAAAAATCTGTACCACTTAGAGAAAAAACGTTAGAAATAATAGAGTTAATCAACAGTTATTTTTGGCACGTTTTCTTTTGAAATATTTGGTCTGTGACAATAGCTCCTTGTCTTGTAGTGTCGACGTCTCACTCCTTTATTTTGTTTGAAGAAATCTGAAATACTTAGAGAAAAACGACAAAAATATTTGGAGCTAATGCACGATTTTTATATTTACTCCCCCTCAAATAATGCACAAGAATTGACTTAAAAAACATATGAAATCAATCCAAGTAACAAGCAAAAAATACGCAATTTACCTAGTAAGCACATATACATGGTCCCAAAAACATGTATTGAAGATATTGCGTGAGGGTAAGAGCAATGAAAAATTTATCGCATTTTAAACAATTAGTACCAATGCAATCTAAAATTGCATTTAGAATGTGCGACAAACTAAAGAAGTTCGCATTTATTCAATTCAACGAATATGAAACATAACATTTCATGTCAAAATGTGCGAAATATTTATCTATATATGGATATATATAATAAAATATTTTTTATGAATATTAGTTTTATTATATTACAGGGTTAGATTATTTTGCTTTGATCAATCGTCACACCTACAATTTTACGAGACTTTTGAAAGAAGAAAAATGCCGTCAAGTCACGTCGTCAAACTAAAGTCCTAAGTTCATAGACTAGTCCATTTCGACAACTCTCACTAGGTTCACTCTAGCACTATTATTTTCAACTTGGGATTTTTTTTTTATATTTTTATCACTCAAGTCAACACAAGCAATTTTAAGTCAAATACCTGTGATTGAGGCAATTTTTTAATCATTTCACCTAAGCGAGAGACCGTCGTTGGAATCAAAGGGTTTTGTAAGGGTTTTAGTTTGGCTAGGACTTAGAAGGGAAGGAATTTAGAGGAAAGTGAGCTTATCTCTTCGTCATCTTCCATTTCTACGTCCGTCTCTTTTTTTTTCGGCGTGTTTTATTATTATATTATTTTTTTAATCTTCTCTTCATCTTTTCTTTAATATCTATCCCTTTTTATGCTATGTTCAAGCTGAAGCTCCGCTTCTCCACGAGGCTATAAGAGATTATCATAGGCGAAGTTCTTCTTGTTGGTTCTCGGGCCGATATCGTGCTCCTCTTCTCTTAATCCCTAGAGAGGTTTCAGAGATTATCTTTTTGGAAACGTTCACGGTTATGGAACTCGTACCCAAGGCTGCGCTCCTCTTCTCGTATCCCGATATAAGACCGGATTATCGTTGGAAAAGTTCACTTCGTGGTGCTCCTCTTTCCAGCCGTTTTGACGAGCGTACGAGATTATCGTTGGAGAAGTTCACAGCAGGATCCATGCCACCTTCTAAGAGATAGTCGGAAGGCAGGTTCATTGGTCTGATTTTTGCGCGTTGAGCAATGCCTTCTTTTGTCATCATCCCCCTTTTCTTTTGTTTTCTCCCCCTCCTTTTCTCGTTTAAACAACCATCCGAAGAGTATAGAATACGGTTGAAGGCTAGGAATGGGATTCAAAGGAAGAAAAGGACATCGGAGATGGCTCAAAGTGGATGAGTAAGGGCTAATGTGAGGAAAAACTTTTATAAGGCCGAGTGAGGAATAACCTAATGATCGACACGTGGTGTGTGAATGAAAAGTGCGACAAGTAATACTTAAAACGAATACTAAATTACTGTCACTGACGTGCGATAGGCAGTGAACCTATCGTTTGTAGTGTAGTAAAGTGAGTAAACGAGTATCGAACACAAGGAATAAATCAAGTACTAGTAGTGACCTATCGACTCGATATTTAACCTAAATAAAATATGCAAATTGTTGGACGACTTAACCTAACAGACCACTCCTAAATCAACCAGAAAATCAAAGAACGCGACTAACTGATATGAGAGTTTTCAGATGATAAGAACGTGCTCGGAATTCGAATCCCGCTAGGTATTATCGGCTAAGACAATAAAATCGCTCCTAAGTGACTAAGACTAAATCGCAGTAATTTCCTACCCGCTCGCGAATTTGCTGTCGCCCTAAACGCTCGCGGGGATCTAAAATTTAGTAATTACTATTGGCGAGGATCGAGTATTTGCCTTCGCCCTATACTCGAATCCTGTCTTCTATGAACGGTCTAAACGTTAATTAGCTGTCGCCCTAAACGTTTTTCCACACAATCACTTTAACACATAGACATATTAAAGCAACGAAACATATTCATAGCACGATAAATAGTAAAAAACACAGAGTCACGATAATATATGTCTTAACTACGAAATATCCTAGCGTTCATCTAATCCCAACACGAAAGGGAATTAGCTACTCATAATTGAAAGAACAACTAAAGAATTAAAAGATAAAGGTGAAGAACTCATGATCTTTCCTACTGATGATTCTTGAGATGATCTCGTGGAAAGATCTTCGTTCTTCGTTAATTCGGCGCGAATTCTTCGTTGATCCGTCTCTTGCGCTCCGGGATGGGATTTTATATTCTTTTTCTTATTTTCATCTCTGGATGGTTGGGAATTGATCTCTGGTAAGTTCTGCCCTTTCTGGGTCGAATTTGGACTTTTTACAGCGATTCCCGTAACGGTCACGGCCTGGGACATGGGCCGTCACGGCCGTGACCATGGCCGACTCAAGTTACTCAACTTTCTGCCAAGTGTCACGGCCAAGTGCATAAGGTGTTACGGTCGTGACCATCTTCAGTCGACCTCTATGCCAAGTGTCACGGCCAGGTTCATAAGGTGTCACGGCCGTGACCGTCATCCGTCCAACTCTCTGCCAAGTGTCACGGCCTAGTGCAAGGGAAGTCACGGCCGTGACCTTAGGCAGTGTCTTCTATTTCGGCCTCTGGTGGGTGTCACGGCCAAGTGCATAGGGTGTCACGGCCGTGACACCCGCAGTGTTCTTCATTTTTGCACCGTTTTGCCTCGTTTTCGCTCGTTTTCGCCCGAAACTCGTCCTAAGCTCCTTCAACATAAGAATAAGTGTAAATATGGCGAATAAATGCATAAATTCATTGCTAAAGTTCTATTATACCCCAAATAAATACTATGATAAACGCATTAAAATACGTTTATCAAACCTCCCCACACTTAAGCATTTGCTTGTCCTCAAGTAAATTAGAGTTCAAAGAAGGCATCTTATCAGGATAACGGCACGATTGTTCGCAATTTATCATCAAAGCATAGAAAGCACGAAACGAAATCAAGCAAGCAATCATGGACGCTGACCTGCACTTGTCAACCTAAACTTCCCTAGTGCTGCAAATCGAGACCTATACCTCACAAGGGTTCACTCAATTCACTCAAGTGTATAGGCTAGCATATGATGAGTCGCTCAATTCGTGCACTAGTCCATGTCATGACCGTCGTCCCACTCTCGTAATTCCGTTCTAATATTAGATATCTAATGCTTTGATGTAGAGCGATAGTGTAAAAATACGAATAAAATTTTTCATCTTAAACTTTGCGTGTGGAAGTACTTTACACATGTCAAAAGAATGTTCATAGTTCATCTACATTCCATCGTATCCCTAACCACACGATATCCAAGCGTGTGTGTGTGTGCAGCCAAAAGCTCCCTATGCGCCCGGCCTTCACAGGTCGTCATCCATACACACACTCCCACCTCAAAAGCAGCCGGATAGCTCCAAAAGATCGGCCTCGCATAAAGTTCGGATCACGTACCGTGATCGTCTGTACCTACAATACGTAACATAAAGAATGAGCCACCGAGGCTCAGTAAGCAGAAATTATGCATGTATGCACGTGTCCTAACGATCGACAATCCACGTCGTCGTTTTCTAATGCTCATACTCTCCTTCTCATTTCTTGACCTTTTTCTGACTCATACTCATTTTCTTATACTCTTACTTCGTACGGGCCCTCGGCTTTCTATCCCACTATGCGCCATTTCATAGAGATCTCATATGTGGAGGTTCTCACACTAGAAGGTCACCCGAAGGAATCTTCCCTTACTCAATGTGGCCTCCACGCGGACGCTTCTCACTGGTAGCCAACACCGAGGCCACTAACCGCGGAGGTCACCCGAAGGAATCTTCCCTCCGGTTAGTGCTTTACGCACTAGAAGGTCACCCGCAGGAATCTTCCCTTACTCAGTGCGTGCCCCGGCCGCATCCTCCAGGTTGCATCTCCCGCATACGGGGTATTTCCCCAGCCTCTTATACAGGCCTTATGGCTTCTTTTGCCATGGTCGCATAAGGGTAGCCGTGACTCTTCATTGAGTCGACACAAACGCCAATATCGGCGAGTATACATCGCACACAGGCGATCTTATGCACGCTCTCACCTCGCGTCATACTTACTACTTATGCGTGCAAGTGCTCATGACATGCTTATGTGAATATGCAGATCATGCTTATCATGCAATTAAAATAATCTTATCTTAACATGCATGTTTCACGTAAAATACACGAGCACGTAAATTCACATCATCGGACGCAGGCAAGTTACGTACTGTAGTTGAAATTTCTATTTACCTGGAGTCCGTAGAATAGCTGCTACTGGTTCGGCGAAATTACTAATTTTTCGACCTTAATCATAAAATTATTATATCAGTATATTTTCTAAAATATTAGTTATCTATGTACTTGAAATGTGTTGAAATATTTTACTTAATAGAGTATGTAAAGATCTCGGTATTACATGTATAGGAATTCGGCCTTTGGGTATTTAAAATCTCGACACTTAGTAATCTCGACATTTTAACCCAAATGTCGAGTGATATATTAGACTTAGATTTCGGGTTTTAAATCAACAAAAATGTCGACATAAACTTTTGCCCGAATCTTGACATTTCCAAGTTTCGATATTCTACCTAACATTTCGACATTTTATCTGGGGTATATCGACATTTACTTCGACATTTGTAACGGGAAATGTCGACATAGGATCCAATCTAAACCTCGACATTTTGAAGGTATCGACATTTATGTTGACCCCTTTGAACCCGACATTTCATCCCAATAGGAAGACTCGACATTTTATTCCTTTTATTTCGGTATTTATCTCGACATTATACCTTTCATTCGACATTTTATCCAGTTATCTTGGAACATGAGATGTCGACATTTTATCTAGCATTTTAATTCGGCATTTTGAAGTAAATGTCGATATAGCTCAACATGGCTCGACATTGTTCATTGGTTCTCGACTTTAATGTCGACATTTATATCGATTCTTTGAGTTCGACATCTCCTCCAAGTTGAAGGACTCGACATTTTTTTACTATCCTACCTCGACATTTATCCTAATAGCATGACTCGACATTTTGAAACATTAGATGTCGACATCCAATTTCACCTCGACTTTATATCGACATATTTCCTAACAATTCGACATTTTATTACCATGGTTTCGATATTTTCATTAGGAAATGTCGACATGTAACTTGCATGGGTCTCGACATTTATTAAAATGTCGATATATAAGTTATGTCGACATTTCATGCGACATT
>JAPQWV010005022.1:0-23650 GCA_027422505.1 Craterostigma plantagineum | reverse complement strand
GAATTGATCGAGTTTCGGAAGAAAATTATAAACTTGCACAATTAGGATATTATATTTTGGAAATGAGAATATTTAAATAATTCAAGAACACAAACAGTCAGCTAATTTAGCAAAAACAATAATAATGATAATAATAAAATAATATAATTAATAAGAATGGATCATGCATAATAGAGCATGCATATCATCATATATCACATTTTATGGATTTTATATTTATCGACAATAATATTTGAATAGGTTCGAATTCCGAAAAGGGCAAGGATAAAGTCGAGTAACGAACGGGGCTTTACGCCATACTGTGAGTATGATATGCAACATGTTTGTTGTTTTTATGTGCTTTATGTGAAATTAAATGATTGGTGATTTCTTATAAACGTAATATTTGAAATGAACGTGAATTATGTGGCCATAATGTGCTGTGATATGTGCGATTCGATGGTGTATGGAATTTATATTCATATAAGGTGAAAGTATAGTATTGCACATGAATAATAAAGAAAAGAGAAACCGTTATGACTGTTACGACATCGGACGACTTGATACACAGTTATGGTTACATCCCTACAAATCGGGGGATTACAGAGTCCTGTACAGGCATACCAAAAATATATCTACGGTTACAGAGTCCCATGCATGGGCCCCTATGGGGTCAATAGTACGAGTCTAGCAGTTCATAACGGAAGTATCAGTGATCATGTAGAATTTGCATTGGTCTATGGATTACATGAATGATCTTAAGAACTATGGTTATGTGACAAACCTCGATGATTGATTTCGTGATGATTACGTGAGTTGAAGTGTTTACAGTACGGGTGTTGTGAATCTACGGGTTCTACAAACGATGGTATATTCTTTAGAAATGTGTATGGAAGCAAATGAAAGAAAGAAATTAATTTCTGCTACAGTTTTATTGTTTATTTGTATAATGGAATAACATGTTGCGATCATGCTCTGAATAGTTGTTTTCACAGTTGCTGTAGATACCTAGCAGGCAACTTAGAGTGCATCTTCGTACGAAAGCATGGATTCAAGGTTGGCCGGCTACGCTCTCACCTACTCCCCTAAGTTCATCGTGTGCATGTAGTATAAGAACCATTAGTGTCTTTCATATGATGCATAAGAAATATGATATGTTAATATATATGTATAATACGCGTGAAAGTGACGAGACAGATGTACGCTCCCGTTTATGTATAAAGGCATGGTTGTAGAAAGGCGAAAAATTTTATGCGAAAATATAACAGCTGCACGAATAAAGTAATAGAAAACGGGACGTTACACCAACTACATCAACGCGCCAAATCAGCATACAATGAGATTTTTTATTGATCTATACCTACATATGGGATTAGAACCCGTCGGGGGTTGATTTGGCATGTTGACGTGGCACAAAAAAATGCCACATAACAGGTGCCCACGGAGGTGAGCACCATCCCATATTCTATATATATATATATATATATATATAGGACGATACTCCCATTGAGAGGCTAACCCTAAGGCTCCTTTCCAATCCCAATGTAGTTTATCAGTCCAACGGACGCCCACATTGGTAGACTTACTCTGAGGTTGCTAACACCAATTATACCCTTGGTGCTACTTGTCTCCTCAAGTTGTATCTTGGAACTTTCCGCACATGCGTGTCGTGTCTTACTACATGTCATGTCATGTCATGTCTTGTCTTGAAATCGTGACATAAAATCACCATGGTAGCATAGAAGAGCCATTAAATGCCAATGTTTATCGTCACAAGAAATCATGCATGACATATGCTCGTGTCTTGTAGCCCCTGTGGGACTCGTGTATGCACGTGATAATGCGTGCGTGAATAATGCCAAGTTCTTGTCATGCTACTTCATATATCAAATATTCACGTAAATAAATCACATAGGAATTGACATAAAGTCATGGAAGCACATAATCATGTAATTCATGCACATATAATTTATATGTTGTAGTTGAGATCTCCACTTACCTGTCGTCCGTAGATATTAGCTACCTTTCCGGTGGAATTCCTAAATTTCAACCTTAAGCATAAAATTATAAGGTCAGTATACTACTAATTTAAATCAAGTCACCTACGAAATAAATAAATAAGTAATCATAACTTTGCAATTCTAGAAACCCTAATTCGTGAAATATGCTAATTTGCGAAGTGGTATAATTCGTCGAGTCTAATTCGCCAAGTTCTCTGACTCGTCAAGTCCAATGCCTTATATTTAATTGGTGAAGTAGTGCTCTAATAACTCGTGAAGTTGGGTTTGCTAAGTTGAATTCGCCAAGTAGCTCGGGTTCGCCAAGTAGGGTTTACTAAATTCACTCTAGTTCGCATAGTGCCATGAGAACTTCTCGATTCCCCAAGTTTTGGATTCGCCAACTTCGACTTCGCGAAGTGGCCCACACCCTGACCCTCGAAGTAGGCTTCGTGAAGTTGGCTCACTTCTTTTGGATTCGCTAAGTTTTGGGTTCGTCAAATGGGATTCACCAAGTTGAGCCGAGTCCGCCAAGTAAGGTTCGCTAATTTCATCAAGCTCGACTTCGCGAAGTGTCTCTAGGTCACTCACAATTTGTAAACCTCTCATTGCCGCTCGATTTGCGAAGTACTTCGGGTTCGCGAAGTGGGGTTCTCTTAGTTCACGAACCCTCACCTAATTCGCCAAGCTTGGGTTCGCCAAATACAAGGGTTCGCGAAGTACCACAGTTCGTGAAGTACTTACAAGAACAACCTATAATTCGCCAAGTATAATTCGTGAAGTTCCTAGCCTTGCTAAGCTTGACGTAACTCGTGAAGTTTACATCATAGTTCGCAAAGTGTCTTTTGATTCACCAAGTCCATCTAGTTCGTGACATTATTACTTTGCATGTTTACTTTCACAATTATCACCAGATTATCTCACAATTCACAACTAGGGAATTCGCCAAATGTGATCAACTCGCAAGGTACATTTTAACTAAGAGCTCACGAACTAGGGTTCGCCACCTACCTATACTTCGCGAATTCCTTGCCCCACTTACCAATTCGCGAACCTTCATGGTTTGTGAATTGGTATTCCAAACTCCCTAAACACCTTTAAACACTAGAACACTTTATATTTCTCGATCAGAGTTAGGCTTTTTCTCTAAGAACAATTTGGTATTATAAAAGTTCCTTAATTATCACAACTAAAATATTTCTGAAACCTTCGTTGACTAGGCTTATAAACCTTAATTATTTTCAACTTTCACCACTTGTACATCCCTATCAGACGTAACTTAACTCAATCCATACCCATGAAATCATGTTAATATGATTAAAATCTAAAGATCATCAAAACCGTGAGCCTCTTTTGGACACTATACTAAGCCCTCAAGACAGTGCCATGAGAACTTCTCGCCAAGTAGGGTTTACTAAATTCACTCTAGTTCACAAAGTGCCATGAGAACTTCTCGATTCGCCAAATTTTGGATTCGCAAACTTTGACTTCGCGAAGTGGCCCTCCCTGACCCGCGAAGTAGGCTTCGTGAAGTTGGCTCACTTCTTTTGGATTCGCTAAGTTTTGGGTTCGTCAGATGGGATTCACCAAGTTGAGTCGAGTCCGCCAAGTAAGGTTCGCTAATTTCATTAAGCTCGACTTCGCGAAGTGTCTCTAGGTCACTCACAATTCGTCAACCTCTCATAGCCGCTCGATTCCCGAAGTACTCCGGGCGCGAAGTGGGGTTCTCTTAGTTTGCGAATCCTCACCTAATTCCCCAAGCTTGGGTTCGCCAATTACTAGGGTTCGCGAAGTAGCACAGTTCGTGAAGTACTTACAAGAACAACCTATAATTCACCAAGTATAATTCGTGAAGTTCCTAGCCTTGCTAAGCTTGACCTAACTCGTGAAGTTTAATCATAGTTCGCGAATTGTCTTTTGATTCGCCAAGTCCATCTAGTTCGTGACATTATTACTTGGCATGTTTACTTTCGCAAATTATCTGACAATTCGCAACTTATGGAATTCGCTAAATGTGATCAATTCGCAAAGTACATTTTTACTAAGAGCTCGCGAACTAGGGTCGCCACCTAGCTTCAATTTGCGAATTCCTTGCTCCACTTACCAATTCGCGAACCTTCATGTTCGTGAACTGGTATTCCAAACTCCCTAAACACCTTTAAACACTAGAACACTTTATATTTCTCGATCAGAGTTAGGCTTTTTCTTAGAACAATTTGAATATTATAAACGTTCCATAATTATCACAACTAAAATATTTCTTAAAACCTTCGTTGACTAGGCTTATAAACCTTAATTATTTTCAACTTTCACCCCTTGTATCCCTATCAGACATAACTTAACTCAATCCATACCCTTGAAATCATGTTAATATGATTAAAGTCTAAAGATATCAAAACCGTGAGCCTCTTTTGGACACTATAATAAGCCTTCAAGATAATTAGGGTACCTATCACCACTGACGAGTGCCTTCCGCTTCCTCTGCGGTGATAGTGTATACCCGAGTTGGCACTGTCTGTGGTCTGGTCTGTCGCCCGACTTGATTTCCCGATGCCCCTTTGGGACACTGCCTCACAAAGTGTCCGGGCATCCCACATTTGAAGCAATTTTCCGTCCGTGCATAGCACTTGCCACGGTGTGGTGTTCCGCACTTCGGTCAACTTGGGATTGGCACTGGATATCCTCCCTGATTTGGGTTTGGTGGTCGATTCGGTGGCCCTTGTGGGTGGTAGGGAGGTCTGTTTTGAAAATTTTGCTTGCACCCTTGGCCACGAACTGTCGTTGCGCGTTACCTCCGCTCCACTGTGGTCCTTGCGCGATTTTCCATTTTACTGTGCTCGTATAATTCTAGCCTCGGCTTGCTCCGCTACTAAGGTCCGTTCCGCCACATGTGTGTACGTGGCTCCCTGGAATCCGGCCATACTCACATCTCGGTAAAGCTCCGGTTTCAGGCCCTCGAGGAATCGCTCAATCTTCAGGGCATTCGCGCTTACCATATGGGTGGCGAACCTCGATAATTGCTCGAACTTTCTTATGTAATCAGCTACAGTCATCCCACCTTGCCTGAGATTGATGAATTTGCTCATCCGCTGGGCTCGGACTGGGGCGGTATAATACTTGCCTCTGAACAATTCCTTAAACCGATCCCAGCTCATGGTGGCGGGGTTCTCGATCACCAAAATGATGTCCCACCAATGCCCCGCGCTCCCATCAGTAGGAAGGCAGCGCATAGGGCTTTCTCCGCCCATGGAACTCGACAGTACTGGAACATGCTTTCGATCGTTCTCAGCTAGTCCTCCGCCGATGTTGGGTCAGTTGCATCCTCAAACGTCGGTGGGTCCAATCTACGAAATCTCTCTCCTACTAGCTCGGCCCTTTCGGCCGGGAAGGCCCATCATTCCTCTGCCCCACAGCATTACACTGCTGAATCAACTGTTGGATCTGGGCCGATTGTTGGCGGACTAACTCCGTGAGCTAGAGAATAGTCACGTCCCGATTGTCAGTAGGGACTGTGTCCCTATCCGAAGCACCTCCCTCACTAGATTCACCCCTAGTCCTTACCAACGTTCCTTTTCCTTACCCTGGCAGTCCCTAAGGCCAATAAATAATACTACACAATAGAAATTTATATATACGTAACACTTACTAGTAAGGCTGCTTCCACGCTTTTGAGGAGTGTGTACATGGACGATCTGCAGAACCTTTAACCGAAGCTCTGATACCAACCTGTGGCGCCCGCCATCCACTAACCTGTTCTACGTTATCTTACGTGCCTAACAAAATAGTGAGTTGGAAGTCTTGCCAAAAGCGTAATAAAATTTTTCCATTTAGATAACGGAGTACACATTACATGTCAAAAGAATACTTCCAATTCTAATTACACTGGGAGTGCATCTATGTGCAGCAAAAAGTACACTAGATGACGCGGCCACACAGGTCGTCATCCTTGTACACTCCTCCTTCAAAGTCATTGGAAGCTTTCAAAATTTGTCTTGCCATCAAGGATCATGTACCGAGATGGCGTTGATGCTCCGATGTTTTTACAGACAACGTAAGTCGCCCTTGACTCAACTGTGAGTCGACAACAGATGCCCACATCGGCAAGTTTTCAAGCGATATACAACATGCATACTCAACCCGCACAACCCCCACACAGATCGTGCATGCTCGTGAATATGCAACGTGAGATAATGCTAAACTACTTACCGTGCAAAGGCATATACATTATTTCACATAATTCAGTTAAACACAGAGTCACGTAAGTTGCATACATTAGGCACGTCATGTTATGTGTTGTAGTTGAAGTGGAGTTTCCACTTACTTGTCGTCCGAGTGACGCTATTTCACTGTCTTGGGAATTGCCTACCGTTCAACTTTTAAACATAAAAGTTTGCGCATGTCATCTCTTTGTTGCGGACTATACTGAAATATTTAAAATTGGTTATGCTATTTGCTAAGTTTCTAAGTCCTTTGATTTCTACCCTAAGTCATGTTAGCACTTAGTATATGCGTATTTATGTAGTTCGGCGAAACACCTAAAGGTTGAGTCAATTCGCCCGATTCGTCAACCTTCAAATCATCCATTTCCTCATTCATGAAATCTCGCAATTCGCCCAATTTTTCATGACTTGGTTTCGCCCGATTCGTGTATGCATCGATCACAGTTTCGTCCGACTTATTGGCAACCTAGTTCGCACGATTTGTTCTCACATGGATTGGCTTCGGTCGATTTGCACGTGCATGGAATCGCCCTATTTGTGGTATAAAGTCCCTCAGATTGCCGCGTGTTACGTCACCTTCCAATCACCCGATTTGATGTGCTTTGGGCTCATGCATCGTCCGATTCGATGAAGCCCTAAATCACCCAATTGAGTTGGCTCCGACCCTGCTTTTTGCCCGATTTATTCATGCATGGGACTACTTCTAATTGTCCGATTAAAGCTTGTATTGTTGCTTGTTTCGCCCAATTTCCGTGAAGTCATAAGATCATCCGATTCATCAAGTTCCTGACTAGGTTTCACCGAAAGTTTCTTAAGTCAGCAAATCGCCCGATTCAGCATACTTTCATTCACATTTCGCCAAGATCTTATTCCCCAATCGTCCGATTTAGCATACATGGCTCTAAATTTCAGAGTTACCAATCTATCTAAGTCCCTAATCGCCCGAAATTTGTTCTTCAACAATCGACGGAAAGCTTCAAACCCACAAACGATTTCCTAGAACTTAATGATTCCTAGGGTTTACCTTTTACCCTAAAATCCTTGTTTCAACCTAAGGATCGATTTATACCAATGTCTAAGCGTTAAAGCATGTTAATACTAACCAAAATTTCGCTTATCCTAAGCTAGTGCCCAAATGTTCATCTACACCCAAAATTAGGATTTTTACGTTTTCTAAGCTCCTAGTGCTAGAACGCTTGAAAATTTCTTGAGTTACGAAAATTATAAAGCTTAGGGGAGATATTTTTACTTACCAAATTCAAGATCTTACTTGCTTAGTGCGTCTCTTGCTTGAAGTTCCTCTCGGCTTCTTCTTTTTGTGTTGAGTTCTAAGTGAATGAGGTTTCTTCTTCCCCCTCATTTTATTTCTAATGCTAACCCTTATCCAACGTTGCCTTGATTTGTTTGGTAATTATTAACCTAAGTTTAGGGGAATGGGGTTGATGTGACACTAGGTGACTAATATTTTCCTCATGCGTTAAGAAATCTTGGTGTGATCTTTAGTCAGTTGATTGTTGACTTAGGTTTCCATTTCATTCCCCACTCGATCGATTCCACTTTGTTTTTGGTCAGGAATCGCCCATTTCTTCCCTTCATGGCTCGGCGATTTCACAATTTAGTAATATGGAAATCGCCCGATTCCATATTTCCAAGGGTTCAGCGATTCCTTCCTAAGGTGCATGGGAACCGACCGATCCTAGTTTGGTACCTTCAATCGCCAGATTTGGAGGATTCTAAGACAAAATCGCTGAATTCCTAATTGAGGTGCAAGTCGCTCGATTCCTCGTTAAGTGCTCGGCGATTCCAACTTTCATGTACATGGAAATCGCCCGATTCCAATCCCATTCGATCAGCGACTTAGATGACTTGCATGCATGGTGATTCGGTCGATTCCTATTGTGTATAACTTTCACAATCGGTCGATTCTAACTTGCTCAATTTGAGTTCGGCGATTTCCCCGCATGCCTCGTGTAATTGCTATTTAAAATTTATTAAGTCCTCATGCTCTTACTTAAGTCACATATAATACTGCAAACATACACTATGCAGTCACGTAGGTCGTATAATTCACGTAATAAGTACAAAATATTATTGGCCGACCCACCTATGGAACTCGGGTATTACATTAATGTCTATCCTTAATAACTTGGGCTTAATGTTCAAAAAGTTTACTTACGGCGCAAATATAGCCCATTTATAAATCCAATATTATAAATTCCAATTTTTGATGACTTTCGAAATTAAGTTGAAATTCTTGAAATTTATATTATAAGCTCACAATTTAATTTTCCCCTAATAAGTTTTCTAATATCATCACATACGTCATATATTACGTAAAGTACATATAACAAGCATGACGTAATCATGCAAAACATATACCATGCAGTCACAATACACATGCACATTTATTGGCCATAAATTGATTTTACATGGCTTAGCCAAATTTAACTATGGTACCCTAATTATTATTAGCAGGTTATTCCACAAAATAATTTACATATTATAACTGATTCTCTTGTAGTCCTAACCTCTTTGTTTAATTCGTCTGACAAAATCTATAATTAAGATGTCATGCCACTAATTATATTGTAAATCCCGTATTTAGATTTTACGGGTATTACATCCGAACATTCATCTGAAATGTTAGTGGTGGATTTAAATATGTGCCTGAAAGATATTCGAAGTCGGACACGACTTCCATCGTTTTTGTTTTCTTGGATTGGGTACCCGTCATCACATGGTCCGCAGAGTGATTGGGCAGGCTCCCTCGGAAGATAGGCTAGGGCCTTCAGGTGCCAGCGCAGAGCTGGACTTATATATCCCAACAGACAGGTTGGTCTTCGAGTGCCAAGCAGCACGAATGGTACCGACATCATGCGAGCTGTCCTATTTACTGTCTGCTCTCCTTTCTGCTGTAGAACTCGAGTCCCATGTGCCAACTAACCAAATAAATTATGCACACATGATTGTATGCCTATGTGGCCATATGGACTTTGTCACAATTATGCGACATGATTGTATGAACTTCATGTATTTAATTACCATAGTTTATATACATCATAGGGACTTGTTAGGAAATTCTTGAAAATATTTATATATATAAGAGAAAGAGGAAAAGGAGAGATATTTTACTTCTCACACTAAAAACGCCAATTAGAGAGAGGCAGGAGAACTCGAGCTTAGGTGTGGAAAAGGTATGAAATCTTTACTATGATTCTTCATTATTAGCTTGTGATTTTAATTTCTAGGCTCGGATTTAGCATGCTTAGGATGTTAACACACGAAAAATAGGTATAAGCTCGTGTTTTTATATCGAGTTCAATTTTTAGGGTTCTTAAAGTTCTTAGTGTTAGGCATATGCCCTCGAATGCTATACGAGGATTAGATTGAATAGGGCATTAGCTTATTCATCATTCGACCTTTTATGTAATAAGATATTTTTTATGTGTTTATTGAAAGGCGTTGTTCGTTTATTGGATATAAGAGTACTTTACTAAGCATCCGGTAAAGTAATAAATGAACAAATCCAAATGTGTCGAGTTGAGTCACTGTTCTCGATGGGTATGAGAGAGGAAGGCACCAGCGGACTCTTAACCTCGAGCATTAAAAGTCCGTAAGCCTTAGGCTCCAGTTGGGTGCTGGATAACCGATTACGGCTTATTTGTCAATGACCTATCGAGTGCCGATAACCCGCTTGGAAGCGGAGGTCATGACTTGTGATGCGAGTCGAATCAAGGGATTGAATCGTTTCATGGACACTGACTCACGGGTCGTACGGTCGAACATGGCTTATTATACAAGGAGTGTCAATGACCGACGACAACACTATAGTAGTCTACGTGAACCTTAGACCGAAAGGGGCTTTGACGGAGTTGACTTCGAAGTCTCGCCTGTCACTGGTTCCCCTCGACCCGATTTGCTGTTGCATGGGTCAGCGGGACAGATGCAGTCTTGATGACGATTTGTGATTGCCGGGCTTAGACCACCGAGTACGGATTCACAGTCTTGCAAGTAATTAAGATAAGTGTCCTATGAGGACGGCGACGGAAAATTACGAAATCCTTGACCAAGGTATTGAACTAACTCATGTTAGACATGGAGGGTAGTTTTGGTAATTTGCCTCTGTTGACCTTTTTGGTCCATATATGTTAGAGAGTTTTGATGAACGATGTAATTGTAATGACATTAGGTCTATAAAATAAGCAATTCGATTCGGGACAAATAAAATGTCTAAGTTCATGATAATGTTCAACCATGCATTGCTAATGAGCTGAAATTTGTTAAAGTGTTGAATATTTGAATTGTGTGTGATTTTGTGATGATTTGATGGAACTAGGTGATCGCATGTTATAGACAGTCCATGAGATAGGATATATTGTTCTGTGCTATATATGGAAATAATGCATGAGATATCCTACTGAGTTATAAAAGGAAAATATGCTGTTTATATATGGAAAGTGATATATCCGTTGATACTTGTTTATTCCTGGACGAAAATCACTTATGCGATTCTTGCATGTTTTCCACTGTATTTAATGTGCAATATTGAATTAATATCTTTCCTTGTGCTGATTGGATTATTATATTAAGGAAAGATTTGATTTGATTGATCTTATGGATAAATGCTCCTATATGGTATGTGGTATAACGGGTGATATATCTGAAATAAGGAAAGTTGTGCCATGATGTGATAAATCGATTTAAGTAAGCTCTGATCTGACTTGTGTGCTAAACATGGTAAATATATGATTAAATGCTATGAGCTGTACATGGAAAACGTGATGATGCCTTGCTATCTTGTGTGCCATACTTGGAAAGTAAATCTGGATTGACTCGTTACTAGGAACTGATAGCAGGGAATCACTTATGGAAAGTTCCGATATGGAAAATATATGCGAAGTGGTTGAATATGCTTGAGAACGAAATTGAGCTTTTATATGGAATATAATCATGCTTTAATGTGCTATATGACCGTTGTGATGATTTATTAGAAGCATGATTTATATGGTATGATTGACTCGAAAGCTACATGGAAACTATACTTGATTTGGTGATTATTGTTTGATATGACTTTCCATGTGAAGTGCTATTAGAAAAGGATTATATATGAGCTGCACTTTAGACTTTCGAGATACACAGAGAATTTGCAAATTTAAGCCTACGAGAGATTTTTCAGCAGAGAATACTAAGAGATTCCTGAGCCATTCACTTGCGATAGCTTTCTGCCTTACTGAGCGTTAACTTGCCTATCTATCACCGAGCGAGTGATTTATCCGATATTCCATCATCCCCTGCCATATATTCTGTCTTCAGACGTGTTGTCTTCGGACGTGAGCAATACCAAGGAGGCAAGGTCGACGTTTACGCACACGTGAAGGAAGGACAAGTCCGGGGGCCCTTCGGTAGCGAGCTGTGTCTGTCGGGATCAAGGAGATTCCGAGGAACGAAACTCGGCATGTGGTAACCTAGTAGTGTCTAGTGTTCGACTTGTTTCGGTTGTGTATTGGGCTAACCAATCAGTTTTGTAACCAGCTACGGTGCATTATAGTGATTGGTTAAACTCTTGGAAGCAAATCCCAAGGAGAGGAGTAAACCACAGTTGGGGATATAACCTCTATAAAAATCCTGTCTCGCATTTACTTTCAGTTATTTCGTTATCACTGTGAGGAACAGATCCCGAACACATCCGACGATATTATTCATCGTCTTCGATGGAAGTTGTCGGTTGTCCACGATTTGACTCATCTGGCTCCAGAAGCAGGTGGCGTGAGGTGTAAAAATGTGCCAAGGCTCCATTGAAATGTGACTTTCAAAGTAGGGAGCCCGGTCTCCAGTGGTCAGCACAGTGGTGGCGGAAGTGGTGGGTTAGATGTGCTACGGCTCCTTCGAGTGTTCCATTATGAACAAATAGCCTGACACATCAATGTGTGCGGAGGTAGTGGAAGCTCCGGCGATGCGTAAGCGCAGAGGTAGTGGAAGTCTCCGGCGTGCGTAGGTTTGCGTAGGTGGTGGAGTAGGTGTTGTGAGAGGTGGCATAAGTGGTGTGAGCGAGGTGATGATGGTTGCTGCTGATGCTGCTGTACGATCTTCAACTCAGTTCTTCTCCTTTACTCCCCCTTGAGATGATCTCCGTCTTTGGGAATCATCACGTCGTCCGTGGGGACGAGTCTGCTCTGGCGTTGATGGTGGTGATGGTGATGGTTGTGGCGTTGAGTGAGGCATCATGTGGATTCTCAGAGTAGCAGCATTTTGCTTTCCTCCAGTTCATTTCCAAACTTGAAGAGGCGGAGCAGCATGTGGTGGCGTAGCGTAGGCGTAAGAAGTGGTGTCGGTGATGGGACTTGTCCTTCCATAGATCCTCGTGAACTCGAGTGCGGCATGGAATGTGTAAGTTCCTCGCTGATTGCTACGAGTCGGGTCACCATCACGAACGGGGTAACTAACCACACGGGGGTCACAAAGACGTTCCGTCGTCACGACATCGAAACGCGTGTCCGATGTGCCGCCTGTTTCCATAGGACGAGAAAAGACGGGGTCACTAAGACTTCTCGTTGGCATCATCGATGAGACAGACTCAAACGATTGATGGCCTAGGCTCACGGTTGTGGTGACGTTGGCCGTGCTAGGTCTTCCGCTCTCAGTCACAGAGACATCACCGAGCGTTCTCGGCAAGTTCACAAAGAACCTGCGGTGCGTAAAGAGTGTTTGTGTCCTAGAAATTGGAAAATTTCGGTGGGTGAGGACACTAGACTCGACGTGGGTGGAAGAGGTGCAGTGAGAGGCGGGGCACTGCATGTTCAACATCAACCGTCTCCAAGTGGGGCGGTGATGGCTAACATGGTTCCTCTTGTGCGAATGAAACAGCTATCTGCAAAAGGATAGCTGAGTGGTTGGGAGGGGTTAATTGCGCGGTTGGACCAGATGCCGCGACTTCTACCGGGAAACGAACGAGTCGTCTCCTGTACCTATGGGCGAGGTCCGGGTTGTGGTGAGATATGACAGAGGAGTGCGATCATGTCGTCGTTGGTTCGCAACTCCTGCAAGCGACTTACGTCATCCTCCCGAGATCGTAGATTGGATCTTTGCGTGGAGGAGGATGTCGCGCGACCTAGACCTAGATAAGAGGCTAGGGTAGTCCTGTTCCTGGGTTAGGATCAGGGGGGTTTCACCGAACCATTGGATTCCATTTGACGAAATCGAATTGTGCGAAACCTATTAAATCACATGACTTTCGCCGAGCTTATCATGTTAGGAATTTCAATACTTTAACTTAGAATTATTTGAGATTGGCAACTTAGGTGGGATCGAAACTTAACTCCGATATAATATTGTATAGAAATAATTAATTTAGGAAAATTCAATAAGGCAAATTGAGTGGCTTGGAGTCTAGAAAATTTGTACCAGTCCAAAGAAGTAGTATGACGGAAATTAATTATTTCGACGAATTAGCTAAGAAAGCAAAGTACTGATACTCTAACTTCTTATGAAAAAGTCGGACGTTAGGGACCTCATGAGACAATACGCTAACTTAAGCTCGGACGCCAGGTAAGTAGAAATTCAACTACGACACGTAACTTGCCTGCGTCTGATTATGTGGATTATGTGCTCGTGTATCTTTATGTAAACGTGTATATTATGACATGATTTCTTATATGCATGATAGCATGATCTGCATATTTACATAAGCATGGCATGAGCATTTGCACGCATGTGTAGTACGTAAGACTCGTGGTAGAGCGTGAATAAGATCGCCTGCGTGCGATGTATACTCGCCGATATTGGCGTTTGTGTCGACTCAATGAAGAGTCACGGCTCCCCTATGTGACCATGGCGAATGAAGCCGTATTGCCTGTATAAGAGGCAGAGGGAAAACCCCGTATGCGGAGATGCAACCTGGAGGATGCGACCCGAGGCATGAACTACACGGAAGGGAAGATTCCGTCGGGTGACCTCCGAGGTTAGTGACCTCGGTGTTGGCTACCAGCGAGAAGCGTCCGCGTGGAGGCCACACTGAGTAAGGAAGATTCCTTCGGGTGACCTTCTAGTGTGTGAACCTCCACATATGTACGAATCCCTCGTGGATTGAGATCTCTATGAGATGGCACATAGTGGGATAGAAAGCCGAGGGCCCATATGACGTAACAGTATAAGACAAGGAGTACGAGTCAGGAAAAGAGTATGAGCGTTAGTAAGCGACGGTGTGGATTGCCGATCGTTAGGACACGTGCATACATGCATAATTTCTGCTTACTGAGCCTCGGTGGCTCATTCTTTACGTTACGTGTTGTAGGTGCTAGCGATCATGGTACGTGATCCGTTTATGATGCGAGGCCGATCTTTTGAAGCTATCCGGCTGCTTTTGAGGTGGGAGTGTGTGTATGGATGACGACCTGTGAAGACCGGGCGCATAGGGAGCTTTTGCTGATGCACATGTTTCCCTTGTAGATAAGATTTGAAATGTAGAACGATGTACGAACTTCTTTTGACTTGTATGTATGACTTCCGCACTCGTTTTAAAAATGAAAAATTTTATCCGTAATTTCACGCCTTTGCGCGACAATACACCCTTAGGCACTTAGGATTACGATGAAATACGAGGTCGGGACGTCGGTCCTGACAGAGTGGTATCAGAGCTTCGGTCACAGGTCCAGGCTGTCCATACACACACACTCAAAAGCACGGAAGCGGCCTTGCTTGTAAGTATCATGTTATGTGAATTCTTTGTATGGTTTGATTTATTGGCCTTAGGAAATTGTCAGGATAGGTTGAAAAAGATGGTAAGACTTAGGGGAGAGGGCAGTAGGGAATCAGATCAGTGTAGGCATACCAATAACCCTCTCGATAGCCGGGATGCTACCATCCTACAACTCACCGAACTGGTCCGACAACAGTTGGCCCAGATCCAGCCGCTGATCCAACAGCAAAACACTGGTGGACAATCAGCTAGCTTACCTGCCCCACCCGAGCGAATTGAGATGATCGGGGAGAGGTTTCGAAAGCTCCACCATCTGTTGTTTGAGGATGCCACGGACCCTACCTCAGCCGAGGATTGGCTTAGGACGCTGGAGAATATGTTCCAACATAGCCGTACTCCTGAGGCAGAGCAAGTGATGTGCGCTGCCTACGTCCTGAGGGGGAGCGCCGGACACTGGTGGGACACCATCTCAGCCATCGAGAACCCACTTACGATGAGCTGGGATCGGTTTAGGAGATCTTCCGAGGGAAGTACTACACCGCCCCTGTCAGAGCCCAGAGGATGAACGAGTTTATCAACCTCCGCCAAGGGGCAATGACAGTGGCGGAGTACATCAAGAAGTTCGAGTAGCTTTCAAGGTTCGCTGCTCACATCGTTAGTACGGACGCGCTCAAAATCGAGCGGTTCATGGAGGGATTGAAGCCTGAGCTATACAGAGACGTGAGTATGGCGGGATTACAAGGAGCCACGTACGCACAAGTGGCAGAAAGAGCGCTAGTGGCGGAGCAAGCGGAGGCCAGAATTGCTCGTGCCCAAGAAGCGAAGCGCAAGTTTGTACAAGGGCAAGCGGCGGAGGCAACCCAAAGCGGCAGTTCATTGCTAAGGATGGGAAGCAGAAATTCCAGAATCTACCAGGACCACCCCCACAATTCAACCCAAACCAGATAGACCTCAGCTGAACCTACCCATATGCCCAAAGTGTGCACGAAGGCACACGGGAGTCTGCAACTCCCAGAATGCTACGTGCTTCAAATGTGGCAAGACGGACCACTATCTTAGGGCATGTCCTGAAAATGGATCCGGAAGCAAGCAGGGAATCAGGCGGCACCACAAAGGGTACCGGCCCGGGTCTACACTATCACGTCCGAGGAAGCGGAAAACAACCCGGCCGTGGTGACAGGTACCTCCTCATTCACCAAACCCCCACATGCATCTTAGTCGACTCAGGAGCGACGCACTCATTCGCATCCACTAATAAGTCGCGAGAGTAGGAGTCACGCCTCACCAGGCTGAGTGCGAGTATAGCGTAACAGTTCCAAATGGGAATCCTACCCAAACTAGCCAGATACTACATGATTGCCAAGTAGTGATCGGGGATAAGGAACTGCCCATAGACCTCATAATAATTCCTATGAATGATTATGAGGTGATCCTCGAAATGGATTGGCTGTCGAAGTACGGAGCTGTCATAGACTGCCACCGCAAGATAGTCACGCTCAATATGGACGGGAATGAACCCCTCAAGTTCGTAGAACTAGCAAGGGGACTATGACCTCTAGAATATCAGCGTTAAAAGCCCAACGACTGATCAAATCAGGGTGCGAAGCCTATCTGGCATTCGCTATCAAATCGGAAGAGAACCCCTCTTCGAGAATCGAGAAAGTGCCAATAGTTAAGGATTTCCCGACGTTTTCCCGAGGAATTACCGGGCTACCACCCGAACGGGAGATAGAATTCGCCATAGATCTGGTACCTGGAGCGGCACAAGCTAAGACCCCATATCGGATAGCACCGACGGAAATGAAGGAGTTTAAGGATCAACTCGACGAACTCATGCAGAAGGAGTTCATACAGTCGAGTTTTTCTTCTTGGGGAGCGCCGGTGCTATTCGTGAAGAAGAAAGACGGGTCTATGCGCTTATGCATCGACTACAGGGAGTTGAACAAGCTAACGATCAAGAACAAGTACCCACTCCCTAGGATAGACGATCTGTTTGATCAACTGCAAGGTGCGACGGTTTTCTCCAAAATCGATCTAAGATCGGGCTACCACCAGTTGAGGATCCGAAAGGAAATGTCCTGAAGACGGCCTTCAGTAGCCGTTATGGCCACTACGAGTTTCTGGTGATGCCCTTCGGGCTGACTAACGCACCGACAGCCTTTATGGACTTAATGAACCGGGTGTTCAAGCCATATCTGGATAAGTTTGTCATCGTCTTTATTGATGACATCCTAATCTACTCAAGGACGAAGGATGAACATGAAGAACACCTGGGGATGGTTCTGGGGATACTACGAGAGAAGCGACTATATGACAAGTTCAAGAAGTGCGAGTTATGGCTTGACCAAGTTGCCTTCTTGGGGCATATTGTGTCGGGAGAAGGGATCTCCGTAGACCCGAACAAGATAGACGCTATTAGCAATTGGCCCAGACCGACGAACATGATAATTTCTGCTTACTGAGCCTCGGTGGCTCATTCTTTACGTTACGTGTTGTAGGTGCTAGCGATCACGGTACGTGATCCGTTTATGATGCGAGGCCGATCTTTTGAAGCTATCCGGCTGCTTTTGAGATGGGAGTGTGTGTATGGATGACGACCTGTGAAGGCCGGGCGCATAGGGAGCTTTTTCTGTGTATGCACACGTTTCCCTTGTAGATAAGATTTGAAAATGTAGAACGATGTACGAACATTCTTCTGACTTGTATGTATGACTTCCGCACTCGTCTTAAAATGAAAAATTTTATCCGTAATTTCACGCCTTTGCGCGACAACACACCCTTAGGCACTTAGGATTACCACGAAATACGAGGTAGGGACGTCGGGTCCTGACATCGACTTCAGCCTTGCCTCATGAGCGCAAGTGGACGAGAGGCCACCCGTTTTTCAGATAATTGGCGATCCTTCGGTTGGTGTGAGGACACGTCGTCAACACAGTCTTTTCAGTTGCTTCCTGAGCCAAAACGAGCCTACCAAAGTAGCAGACGCACTTCGAGACCTGGATTGGACAATTGCAATGCAAGAGGAAATCAATCAATTCGAACGTCTTCAAGTGTGGACCTTGGTACCCCGTCCACATGGGAAAACAGTGGTCGGAACTAAATGGGTTTTCAAGAATAAGAAAAATGAAGATGGTGAAGTGATCCGGAACAAAGCAAGGCTAGTTGCTAAGGGATACAATCAACAGGAAGGCATCGACTACGACGAGACTTATGCTCATGTTGCCCGTATCGAAGCTATCCGCCTCCGGATGGCTTATGCGGCTCACAAAGACTTCAAAGTCTATCAGATGGATGTTAAAACCGCCTTTCTCAGCGGCGTGTTAAAAGAATAAGTCTACGTCGCTCAGCCGGAAGGTTTCGTTGATCAAGAACATCCCGATCACGTCTATCGCTTGGACAACCCTCTCTATGGACTAAAACAAGCCCCACGTGCTTGGTACGATGTCCTGAGTGATTTCCTCGTGAAGTCTGGATTCATACGAGGTACGATAGACACAACCCTCTTCATTAAATGGCAAGAAAGATCTGATGGTCGTCCAAGTATACGTCGACGACATCATCTTCGGATCAACAAATCCTCGGCTCTGCAAGAAGTTTGGAGATCTCATGAAGAGCAAATTCAAGATGAGTCACATGTGAGAGATGCATTTTTCTTAGGCCTTCAAGTCAGGCAGCTCAATTATGGAATTTTCATCAGTCAGACAAACACATCAAGGATATTCTGAAGAAGTTTCATCAAAACCAGAGCAAGCCTCTCAGCACTCCTATGTCACCAACCTGCAAGTTGGATGCCAATCCCTCTGGTAAATCGGTCGACATCACACTGTATCGCAGTATTATTGGATCTCTTCTCTACCTCACTTCGACCGGCCGGATACCATGTTTGCCACCTGCTTGTGTGCCCGTTTTCAAGCCGATCCCAAAGAATCCCATATGCTCGCGGTCAAAAGAATTCTACGCTACCTTAAGGGCACCTCTACCCTTGGCCTATGGTATCCAAATGGTACGAATTTCAAACTTATCGGCTACACTGACGCTGACTATGCAGGTTGCCGAATGGACAGGAAAAGCACGTCCGGCGGTGTGTAATACCCGGGCCCGTGCGTAAGTTGGCCAATAAATTTGCATGCATATTATGTGGCTATATGATTTAATGTTTAGTATTTATTTAATTTCGTGCCTACATGATACTTAATATTATTTGGAAATTAGATATTGAGTTTGAGGAATTTTGAAATTAGGTTGTGTGGGTAAGATAATTTCGAATATTATATGATAATTTAGAAATTTAGGGTTTCTTGTGGATAAATTTCGAAACAAATGAATAAGGAGAAGTTTGAAATTAGTGGTTAAGGAGAATTTCGAAATCTAGATGATGATTTTGGAATTTTATAGAAGAAGTTTGAAATTTTGGATGAAGCTGAAAACAAGGAAAATTTCGAACTATCCTTCGAAATTTTTTCAAAGCATATGTTTCGATATCTTCTAATAGGGATTTCGAATTATTAGTAACATATGTAATATTAAATAATGACTAATATAAGGTTTAAAGATTTGGTAAACGTCTTCATCATTGAACTTACTACAAGATTAACAATGGGATGAGTCCAAACATTCTAAACTAAACGGAAAGCAGAAAACAACTTAAAGATTTAAGTAATAATAATAATTGGAATCTTTGAGATAACAACATAGAAAGAAAGGGAAATCACTGTAGAATATAATAGAACTTCTTGCGTGATTAAAGATGAGATTAGGTTAAAGTTCTTTGGCATTTACTTATTATTGAATTCAAGTTGATAAATTAACATAGAAAGAAAAAAAAAAGAGTTATTAGGAGACAAGAAAACGTTTAGGAAGGAGGTGAAGAACACAACTTGTAACCATAACGCAACTTGGATTTGGTAAGGTTTCTTGCTTAAATTTTTGTATTTCTAGTTAGGTTTTGGTTTATCTAAGAGTTATTAAGCTTGAAAATCACGTAAGTTTATGTTCTTTAGGGTTTGAGTTTTGAAAAGAATGAACACCATTTAAAGTGAATATGATATTTAAGGTGTTCTTGATAGATAAGGTTTTGATCGAAAGATTTTGAGAGTTTAGGAAGAAATAGTGTTTATGATTTGGGAAGAGTAGGGTTTGTTTAATGTCGAGTGTTGGTGTAGATGTGAATCTTGAATAAATGTCGAAATGTTAGTATAGGTAGGATGTTGAATTAAATGAAGATGTCGATATATTATGATAAGTGGAATAGTATAGAAGATGTCGACATTTTTGAGAAGTGGAAATCTCGAGTTATGATATAACATGGGATCTTGAGTGAAATAAGATGTCGACATGAGTGTTATGTATTTTGTGTGGTTGAAGATATCGAGTGGAATTTCGAAGAAGATGTCGAGTGCTTGTATAAGAGGAGTTCGATATTTGTTGTGTGGGATCTTGATATTTGTTTTGAAGATATCGAGTAGGAATTCGAAGAAATGTCGACATGTGTGTGTAGGATTGTTTCGAGATTTTTGTGTGGGAGTTTGAGACAAGATGTCGAAATAAATTAAAATGTCGATATGTGGTGTGAGTTGTTTCGACATTTATAATACATGTGATATCGACATTTTTGTTTGTGGGGTATCGACATATATGCTTCGAGTTTTTTTTGAAATGTCGAGACCTTATATGAAATGTCGAGTGTTATTCTGAAAATGTCGATATCTATCCAAACAATGAATATTGAGATCCTTATATATATAAATGTCGAGATGTTGATGTCAAGGGATTTCGACATTTACAAAGATTTCGACATGAAATCTCGAGGTGGTTGTATGATGCGAGGATTTCGAGGTGCTTTTGAGTTATATGAATTTTTAAATGGTAATCTCGAGTAAGATGTCGAACCTTTGTATATATATATATATATCGACATTTATTTTATTAATGATATCGAGATTTATGTATAATGTCGAGATCTATCTCTGAAATGGTATTTCCCAATTTAGGTTAAGTTATAAATTTTAGGATTTCGAAATTTATAAAAGTCAAAACTAGGGTTTTCAAATTAAGCTAATTTCATAAATTATAATTAAATTAATGAACTCTAATTTTATATGTTTCTATAATTAGGGTTTGAAGGTTAGCGATTTAACCGTACGATAAGCTAAGGATATCAGGTAAGTGGGAATTTCACCTACAACCATAAATTGATTGATATGGTATTTCTACGTGACTAATTGCTTCGATGAATAAGTGGTATGTGAATTATCTGTTATATGCGATTGTTTGGAATATTTATTGTCGCATTATTTATGTAGCATGATCATGTGCACGCACGAATCATATTGAGTATTTTAGGAATAAGCGTGCATTATATTACTCGAGTGGAAGCGAGTTATATGTAATGGAGATAGATGAGAATATAGCTACTTCTACAAAGGCACCATGACGGGGGTAAAACCGTCGAGTATATTTACCTAAATTATTTAGGTATTGGGAAGGCACGTAGTATAACTATAGTGCCAGGAAAGTAATTTGATAGAGGGGCGACCTGGTGAATGATAAGATTGGAGATAAACCCTAATTTTATCCTAGCCAGTGTGGGCCACTATCGTATTTTTATCCGAAGAGGATTTGAGCTCATGTTATGATGGTGCGGTTAGTAAGTAGCTATGGGCCCTGATGAAAATGAGAAATGAATGAGTATGATGTGAGGATAGTATTAGAAAGCACTGGCGCGGATGCCTTTGCTATTTTGGACACGTGCATACATGCATATTTCCACTTACTGAGCTTTATAGCTCATCCATGTTTTATGTGTTTTAGACGTAGCGAATCCGTTACGTAAACGTTTAGATGACGAGGCTGGTCCTTCTGGAACTTCCGGTGACTTTTGAGGGTGATGTGTACATGGATGCGACCTGTGCGGCGGGCGTTACGTTTATTATGTGTTTTTTGTAAAATACGTTTGTATTGTATGTAAAATCTGAACAATGTTTGTATTGTAAAATAGTTGGGTGTGGTGTGTTTTGTAAAATCGAAAAATTCTATCGATGTTTCCTATGTAATATATTTTATATTTTATTTAATCACGTAAGTTAGCGTATGAAAATAGTAGTAGATGGCGGGTCGTCACAGGTTGGTATCAGAGCTTCGTTTGCAGTTTCTGTAGACTGTCCATGTACACACACTCAAAAGCGCGAAGACAGCCTTGATTGTAAGTTTTTGTATTATGAATTTTTTTTTGCATTGCATAATTTATTGGCCTTAGGGACTGATAGGGTAAGAGAGACAACATTGTTAGAACTAGAGGAGAAGGTAGTGGAGGAAACAATCATGAAGGCGAAAATGTAACCCGACTGACAATCGTGATTCGGCTATCCTTCAGCTTACTGATTAGTACGTCCAGCAGTCTCACAGATTCGAGAATTGATTCAGCAGCAAAACTCTGAGGGGACAAGAAATAACGGAATTTCTCAGGCGGATAGGGTTGAAGCAGTGGGTGAAAGATTCGCAAACTGAACCCACCGACTTTTGAGGATGCTATTGACCCAACATCTGCTGAAGATTGGCTCAGAACATTAGAGAGGTATGTTCCATATAGCAGAATTCCTGAGAATGAGAAAGTTCTGTGTGCTGCATTTCTACTGCGAGGAGTGCAGGACATTGGTGGGATACTATTTTGGCGATCGAGGATCCAATTAACATGAGTTGGGAACGTTTCAAGGAACTGTTCCGAAATAAATACTTCACTGCACCTGTGCGAGCCCAACGTATGAATGAGTTATAAATCTCAAACAAGGGCGATGACTGTGGCGGAATACATCAGAAAATTTGAACAACTGTCAAGGTTCGCCACTCATATGGTGAGTACTGATGCTCTGAAGGTCGAACGATTCGTTGAAGGTCTAAATCCGGAGTTGTATCGTGACGTTAATATGGCCGGACTACAAGGAGCCTCATATGCTCAAGTAGCTGAGCGGGCGATGGTTGCAGAACAAGCTGAGACAAGAATTATTCGTGCTCAAGAGGCAAAGCGAAAGTTTATGCAAGGAGCAAAGTGAGTGGGGGTAATCAGAAACGACAGTTCTTTCCAAAAGGTGGGAAGCCAAATTTCAGAATAGGCCTGGACCACCTCAGCAACAAAACTCTAATCAATGGAAACCCCCAGTCCCAATGCCAGCTTGCCCAAGATGTGGACGACATCATTCGGGTATCTGTTTTTCACAGAATGCTATCTGTTACAAATGCGGAAAGACGGGGCATTATGCAAGATCATGTTCAGAGAAGACACCAGGAATCAAGCTATGGCTCAAGCAAAACCACCAGCCGCACGGCCGCGTGTATACTTTGACTACCGAGGAAGCAAAAGCTAATCCGTCCGTGGTGGCAGGTATTCTACTTATTCACAAACTTCCGACATCATTTTAGTAGATTCAGGAGCTACGCATTCATTTGCATCCATAAATATGTGACGAGACTCGGATTACACCTAACCCTATCTGATTGTGAATATAATTGAACTGTTCCACACGGATTGCGATGCGAACCAATCTGGTTTTACGGAATTCTCCGGTGTTATTAACGGAAGAGAACTGTCCGTTGACTTAATAGTCATTCCAATGAACGATTATGAGGTGATTCTGGAATGGACTGGCTCTCGAAATACGGAGCTGTTATTGACTGTAATCGCAAGACAGTTACATTTAAAACAGAAGAGATGAGCCTTCTATTTTTGTGGGAACAAACCAAGAAAGAAATGTTTCTAGAATTTC